>BMAO01028274.1:0-51234 GCA_019973975.1 Trichonephila clavata | reverse complement strand
ATCGTCCCAATCAAAACTATGTCACCTTCACAAATGTGGACGACTGAGGATGTTGTTTTTGTCGTTGAATCAATTGTCCAAGGTATTCGTTCTTAAATCGCTTTTTAGCTCCTCGATTACTTTAGCTCTAAATCTCACTCCTTTACGGAAATGATTAGCATCCCGGATCTCTAAATCTTCGGTCTCCGCCGTTTGTATTTCAAACAGGAACATTGCAGGCGTAATTGGGGTTAAATCCTGCATATCTTCAGACAGATATGTCAATGGACGTAAATTAACAACTTTTTCACATTCCCATAAAATCGTTAGCATTCTTCATATGTAAATATGGCCTTTCCTAAGGTCTCCTGAGAAGCTCTTTCACTGTTCTTACAAGCCTTTCCCAAAAACCTCCCCACCAGGCAGCTGTGGGATGTATAAATTTCCACGTTATACGTTGTATCTCTGCATATCGAGAAACTTCGTTCCAATCTATAGCAGCTAATTCGTTATAGGCTCCTCTGAAATTTGTACCATTGTCTGAATATATTATACGAGGTCTTCCTCTTTTGGCCACAAAAAGACGAAAAGATAATAGGAAGGCGTCAGTAGTAAGAGAGGAAACTAATTCGAGGTGCAAAGCACGATAGATGGCACAGGTATAGAGGACAACCCAAACCTTATCACCCCGTTTAATGTACAGGGGACCAGCCAAATCTACACCTACCACTTCAAATACTGCTGAATCCTTCACTCTGTCAGCTGGTAGAGAAACAGGATCAGTCATGGGAGATTTACTTTTCAATCTACGACATTTAACGCAGTCATTCCATATTTTTCGAACAGTTCTCCTGCCACCTACTATCCAATATTTTTCACGTATTATGCTTAAAAGCAATTGCGTGCCCGCATGATGATTCTTTAAATGAAAATGTTCTACAAGTCTTTGTGTAAATATACAATTGTTAGGCAGTAAGATTGGCGAAAGAAAAAGAGACGTATCTATGCACTCAGTTATTCGTGTTTTCACACGAATGATGTTATTTTGATCTCTGAACACAGAGGTTTGAAATTAACTTTTCATCTACAAAACACTGAGCTTGAACAGATCGGATCAGCTGGATCTCAGCACTCTCTAACTCATCTAAAGACAATTGTCCTTTTTCTCTGTCACCAATTCTGCATCTAACATTATTAATAAACCTAAGAACCCAGGCAACTAATCTTAAGATTGAATGGAACTTCGAAAATTTCCTAGCATACCATAGCAACTTTTCCTCCGACGAATTTAAATTACACAATCTAACTTTTTTTCTTTCTAATGAAATTTCAGAAGTATCATATAATCGGGTAACTTCGTTAAGGGCCAAGTATCTGGTGACTCTACCAACCACAATGGACCTTCCCACCAATGTGACTCAACTAAATGACCAGGTGAACATCCTCGAGAAATTAAATCGGCCGGATTCATTTTTCCAGGCACATGACGCCATTCACTATTAGGGAAGAGATTTTTTTATTTCTTTAATCCTATTCGAAACGAAAACTGACCAGCCTCCCTTTTCCCTTAACCAATACAGTGCAACCATAGAATCACTCCAAAAGACGGTTTCCATTTCAGTAATATCAAGAGATTCCTGTACCGAATGTGCCAACCTGGCACCAATACAACACGCCATCAGCTCGAATCTGGGAATTGTTGCCTGCTTTAATAGAGCTACTCTCGCTTTTGCCCTAACAAGTGCAACCTTTACACCTTGCAAAGTGTTCGATCTAAAAAATATGCAAGTAGCATAGACTTCTTTACAAGCATCGACAAAAACATGCATTTGTGTGCAATCGTTAATTTCAAAATAACGAGGAATTTCCACATCTGAAAGTATCTTTATTTCATTCCACCATTTAAAAAAGGGTTTCACTATCTCATCTGGCAAAGATGAGTCCCATGATAATTTTAATTTCCATGTGTTTTGCAACAATATTTTGGGTGTTAGAGTCACAGAACACAGTATACCTATCGGATCAAAAAATTTTTGGACAGTTGCTAAAACAAGTCTTTTAGTTATTTTAGTTTCACCTGATAAACTTTCAAAATCAATTTTACACTTCAAAGTGTCCTTGTCAAGATCCCAAATTATCCCTAATAATTTCGTTGTACCTGTACTTTTGGATATGTGTTTACTTTCTACATTACTTTCCCAATTACGTAAATTAAAACACCCACGTGACAAAATTTCCCTAGATTTTAAAACAAATTTTTCTTGTTGTGCAACATCATTCACTCCCGTAACGCAATTATCTACAAAAAACTAAAGTTTTAACTTAGAGCCTAGTTGAGAATCCTCTGCTGGCACATTTTCCAGCAAGTACGCAAGTACTGCAGCTAACAAGAAGGGACTCGACGATACACCAAAAACCACTCGGCAATGACGATAAACAATTTCCTCTCCCTCATCAGGGTGAAAGAATCTCAAAAAATCTCTATGCTTAGGGGCAATTCCCAACTGAAGGAATGCTTTCTCTATATCGGCAGAAAGTCCGATCGGGTAACTACGAAACCTGTCTAAAATATCTGGTATTTGCTCAATTAAATTTGGACCTTTATACAATAAGTCATTTAGCGAACTCTATCCAGTTTCACGAGCTGACGCATCGAAAACTGGGCGAATTTTACTCGTTATGCTATCCTTTTTCACTATTGGTCGATGCGGCAAAAAATACGAATTTTCGCTTTCCTCTTCAATTTTTTCTATAATTTCTAATTTTTCCCATTCTTTATATATATATATATAAATACAGCTTTATAATCATCTAGAAGCCCATTCTGTTGTGCGCGTTCACACATCTTTTTATGCCGCTTCCATGTCAATTCTTTGTTGGAAGACAGATTTACTACATCCGATTTAAAAGGCAAACAAAGTTCGTATCTACCACCCGGCAGAATTTTCATACTGTTTTTAAATTCTTCAATCACCTTTAAATGTTCATTTTTTTCATTTATCTTTTGAATTGGGTCAAAAATTCCAATGCTTTCAAGATTCCATAATTCATTAACAGACAACTCTTTAACAAATAAAGAAATAACACTTAAAACAGTATCACACTCTTCATTACATTTACCAAATATTTACTGCTTCCCAGTCAAAACAAAACCTAAGCAAGTTCTTAATAAAAACAAACCCGATTCCAATTCAATAGAACCTCCCATAAATAGCAAACCCGCCACATTCGCTCCTAGCAATAAATCTATTTCGCAATCCTCATATGCAAGATCAGACAAAACAGGGTTACTAACTTTTGGCACTTTGCCACAAATCTTATCGTGCGATTGGTTTTGCGTTTCTCTCCCTCCGAAAAGCTGATGTTGCATTTTTATCTTATTATTTGATTTAAGGCCTAATTTTTGAATAACATGTTTTGAAATATAAGAGTATCGAGATCCGCTGTCGATCAAAGCTCTTACGTTGATTATTTTTTTATTAGCACAAACATTAACAACTAAAGTCATAAGAAACACATTTTTACTACAACTGTTAGATAATGAATTTGTCTCAATACCAGAAGATTTCTGATTAACATTGCTTTTCGCTTGATCACACATTAAATAATGGTGCGGTTTTGCACAATATAAGCACGAATTCTTTACCTTACAGTATTTAGAAAAATGAAAAACAGAAAAACAACCAAAATAGGCTCTGTTTCTCAATACACACTTTTTCTTTTTATCTAAAGTCATTTTTCTAGCTTCTAAACATTCCTTGGAGGGATGTTTATTATTGCAAAATATGCATAATAAATTTCGCTTACCTGTGCCATTCTTATCATATATGCTTACCAAGGTAGCTGCAGAGGTGATCCTATCCGGTTTATTGACATCTCTTTTCTTTTGACTAACAGGAGCTGAAAAATTATTCCTAGCAAGTTCAATCATTTCATCATTTTTAACTTCTTGTTTAAGGAAGTTCATTAATAATTTCAAAGTCCGACCTTCACCCGGAGTATCCTCTTTGAAATTTTTGCTTCTTTCAAATGCTAATAATATGTCTTCAGGTAGACATGATTCCACTAAAGGACTCAAAAATTCGCCATACTTGTCCTGTGTCCGTCCCAGGCTCTCCAGAGCTCGTATCTTCGCTTCCAGTTCATCATATAACGCTGGGAGATCTGTTTTAGAGCGTCCTGTAGCTGCGTTTTTCATGACCATTGACAGTAAATCTCTTGCATAGATTTGCACCAGGAGATCTCTTCCGAAACGTTCTTGGAGTTGAGCTATTGCTTTTGGATAGTTGTCCGCTGTTGCGGAAAAGCTTTCGACAACTCGAGCCGCCTTTGAATTTTGCACAACGGCCTGCAACAGGTATTGGAACTTGTCTTCGTCCGGCAAACTTTCATCTTCATGAATCTTTTTAAATTGACTCCAAAATGTCAAATAATCCTTAGAATTGCCGTCGAACTTTTTGAGCTCTATTTTCGGAAGCTTGAACTTTCTTTTTTCAGGGACATCTTTATTTTCGTTTTCTTTCAATTCTAGCACAAAGTTCGGAAAATTTATCTCGGTATTTTTCGCTTTTATGAAGTCTTCTTCATATGCTACGTCACCGTTTTCCTCTGCCAAAATTAAATTCGCTATATCCGATTGGTACTGTTCTAAGCGAGAAAATTTGTCGCCTATTTGTAGTTTCAAAATCGAAAGTTCAATTAAATCAGGAACTTCTTTTGTAAGCTCCTCTTCGACAGTTTTAGCACTTAGCGTAAACGATATACGCAGCGATTTTCGTTGTGTTTTTAACTGTGTCACATCCATTTTTCTCTCAGGCTAAACATAACAAACTGAAACCGAAACTTCGTCCCACGTTCGGGCGCCAAATAAATTATGAAGCTTAAAACTCACAGCAGCACAATTTTTTAAAATATTATTGCAGGGCTGACATCTAACCGATGTCAAGTTTCGGTGTAAATAATCTGCGAATACTGAATAGACAAGGATGTGACACATAAAGCATTTAATGACGGACAAAGCAATACACAACGTTACAACTGTACGATTTAAGTACATATAGTAAGAACAGAACCGCAACAAAAAATGACGTCATTCGCTTGATGCTGATTGGTTGGAGAGGGGATGCCATTCGCAACGCCTTGCTTTAGAACATAGATTCTCAAACTTCTAGCAAACACTGTCCACTTTGTAAGGCTAAAAAAATTTTAATATTTCCCTTCCCTTCAATTTTATTATTTTCACTAATACTCAACGCAGTGTGATCACCTCCACACGATCACACCTCCTGACCTTAGGAGGTATGATCGACCACCTGACGTCACACCTCCTGACCTTAGGAGGTATGATCGCTACCACCTTGACGTCACACCGCCTCCTGACGATCACAAAGCCTGGATTTTTAACTGACAGCCTTCCATTTAACATTTATCTAATTGGTCCAGAGTGTGGGACAAAATGGGAGTGGCTATTTTAAATAAATTGATCATTTTCCTGATATTGTACGAGGCTCTTAAACCAAAAACTTATTTCAAATTAATGTGTGGCTCTGGATTTTCTCTAAGGTTTCAGTTATGCTGATTTAGTCTAATACAGTTGGACTTATGGAACTTGAAACAATACACATTCGAACCACCATATTACGAACTTTTCTATATAGCGAACTTTTTTTCTGGAAACAAAAACATTTCACGATTTTCTTCGTAAAATAACCTCCCAATAGCGAATTTCTATGTAACGCAATTTTTCTCTTGTGTAATTCGATTCTTTCTCCCTATTTTTAAAATATTTCTGGACGTTCCAAATTATCCTCTCCTTTAACACACTTTATGGTGACCAATCCCATTGAACTGGTTTTACACAAGGTGCCCAACTCTCAGAGTGATAAAATTACCATAATTCTGGGCGTTTCATCCACACACAAACAAAATTAACAGATTTAACTGCAAAAAAGTTTAAGGAAGCATGCTTAAAATTACTTGCACAGGATTAAGATTAGAAAATGTCATTAATTTTAATTTAAAGTTTAAAATAGTCTTCCAGAACGTTCTTTTTTCCTAGCATATTTCATTTTGATATGCAAGATATATTATTAAAAAATAAATATCCACACCTTTTTATTGTATATATATATAAATTATCTATTTTAAATAGATAATTTGCACAAAAAAAAAGGGAGGTGTGAATTATTTTTTTTAATAACGTATAGTTTATGAATTTAAAATTTGTTTTGAGGTTTATTTAGTGAAAGACTAATCCATAACAAACATTTTTTTTTTAGGATTTCGTTAAACAAAAGTCCGTCCGACTGTATTATAATACATCAATGGAATAGTAAAAAATCACTTGGATTTTTGCGTTAAATTTTTTTTGAAAATGCAATTCATCATTAAAAAAAGTGGTTAGGTACAAAATGTTTTCAAGGGACAGTACGATTCTATTTACAAAAAATCGGCCAAGAAAAAAAAAACAAATGTAATTTTTTAGCCAAAATTATTCTTTATGTACTTTTCTATAACCTCACAAAATTTGAAAACTCTTAACTTAAAAAACGCAGAATTTGTTACGTTCGTTTTCATTTACATCCCTATGGCAAACCCACAAACTTGCTTATCTCAGAAAGATAAAATAACTAGGTTGTCTTCAATTAAAATGCTAAGACATTTTTTTCTATTGTGCCTAAAGCTCTGAATTTTTTTCTTACCTATTGCTAATAGTACATGTAACAAAAGTTGGTATGCATTTTTGAATCAAAGCAATAAGTATTTTTTTAAAAATTGAACCCAGAATTAATACATTTTTTAAGGAATTTTCAATAAGCATTCATAAAAAGGAGTATTGTACGAATACCAATCAAGTTATCGTAAAACCCATAGCAACTTTTGTTATACATAGTTTGATGCACTTGTAAAGCAAAAATCATGCATGTACATAAATTTTTGTAAGAGTAGCATTTTATAAAATCACAAATTTTAAATTTTTTCCTTAAAAAATTAAATGGTTAGCTTTTCATGAAATTTTAACAAAATCTGTTTTACATATTATACTCACATAGGTGGCAACCAAAATTTTTTTTGCATAAATCGTACCACGTCCCCTTAATTTTATATACAATATTATTCTCAGCAATTTTGAGTGAGTGAATATTAATGTTCCACTGTTCAGCTACATGAGGGCTTTTGGCGACCTCATAATTAAAATCATGGTCAAGTGATGAGGACGACACCTGTGAGCTGGCACCCCTTCTCCTAACTACCACATTAACGAGAGGACATTTGAGCTCTCGACAGATTTAACGTGTATTGATCCCCTTTTTGGCGGGTCTTCAGTGGCACTGGGCTCGAACTCATGACACGCCAGCCATGAGTCCAATACCTCAACCACCAGCAATTTTGAGACTTGTGAAGCTGAATTGAAAAATGTCATGGCCAAAATTTTATTTGTAGCCTGACATTCAAATTCTCGCTGTACCTGGAAGTTGCATATGTCCTATATGTAATTGTGTGGACTTATCTCCCCCCCCCCTGTTGTTATCATTCTCAAAACTAGAGAAAATGTGATTTGCAGAGATGTGCTATTGAAATCTACAAGGGATCATTGAGTTCTTGACAGTGTAGAGTTGCAAGCCTATCCAAATTAATTGCTGTAAGAATAAAGAATTCTTGTTCAGATAAGGTGAAAGCTACCATTAAAGTCTTGTATCGACAACCACCAGAATTCTTTGATACAGTGCAGGTTTATCCATTGGGTGCTTGGGGCAGGCACCTGGATAAGCGGGACTTAACCAGATTTTCATTGGATCTGCATGTTCTAAGGGGGTCTTGTAGATCTGCACCCAGGGCCCGAAATGATCTTAAAACAGGCAGTCGTATTGGGTTTGCCCCATAGACTAAGGCAAAAGTGAAGAGTAGAGAAAATACATAATTGTGAAAATTAGATACCAAAAAAAGTTGTGGTTACAGATGCAATACTTTTTAATCAAACATACTTCTTATAACAGATAGTTGTAATGTTATAAAATGATTATATCTGAAGTATATTAGAAAATGCTTATCTAGTAACATTAAGACTTTCATATTGTTACATGTATGTGATAAAGAAACTACATTAAAGATTTTTAAAAATTTGAATGTACATATATCATGTTTAAATATATAAGAAACTTGCTTTTTTTTGCCAACTATACTTTTGATTAAAAAAAAAACCCACTATTGACAAAAATGTCTTTATTAAAAGATTATAATACACATAAATATTCAAAAACATAAAATACATCATATGAAATTAAATAAGCACATGTAAAAAAAAATCTTTTTCAACTTTATAATCATAAAAAATGCTATGATATGTACAACCTATATTTACAAAAATATAGAAGACATTTAATAAGTATTAAATGCCCACAAATACCCAAAATTGAATTATATATATAAAACTAATATAAAAAACAAACAAGATTACTCCAAATGATATTGGCACATTAATAAGTGAATACATAATCTTGTAAATCATACATGCATGCAATTATTGAGAAATCAGTTCAATTTTTTCAATTTGTTGCAATTGAGAATTTTTAATTTAATACAAAAGCATACTATTACTAAACACCAAAGTACAATATTGTACAAACAAAATTATGCATGATTACACTGATTCGTAAGTTTTAATGGCACAAATAAGAGAAAAATTGCTACCCCTCTGAAAATAATATAACATTAAAATGTGGGCATCATTAATCTTCAAACACAAAACGGATATTCTAAGCAATTGTAAAATAAATAAGAAATTGAATAAATATTTTGAAGGAGCAAAGCTTTGAATTATGTCTTGTTCCTTTAAATAAATAAAAAGATAAATTAAGAAATAAATTAAAGGATATCTGAGGACCAATCCTCAGCAATTTAAAGTTCATAATTGCATTTCTCAACAAACATCATCCAAAAACACTTCTACGGACATAAAGAAATAAGTTTACAAATTCTCCAATACTATGCCCATAGTCACAATAACGACAACTTATGTACAACAAATTTGCAAAAGCAAAACCATTTAATACATTAAAGACAAGGGTTATACAGCAAACATCTTGAACAATGATTGGATAAATACAGAAACTGAGCATTAGTAGAGGGAATCTAATAAGAAAAATCAATACTAATGAATTAAAATATAAGTTTTTAAAAAAATTACATTAAAATACAGGCATTTAAAATGATATGGCTTTAAATAAAATTGCAACTTGTACATTTAAAAACCTTATTCACTGAAATGAATATCTTTATAATAAAGACAGAATGAAAATGTTATGTATTCCAGAACACAATGGGTGGTCAAAATGAAATGTAAGTACATAAAAAAAATATAAAAAAGAGATATGACATATTTATTTCACTAAAACATTGATTTGTTGCAGGTTAACAATGGATTTTTCTTCTCTTTGGCATTTTACATTTTGATTGAAGACAATCTATTCAGTCCTATTATATAATTCAATTTAAAGAAATGATTTTCAACACAAAGAGTTTTACATGAAATCTGTATGGCGCTCAATACAGACCTTATTTTGGTACAGATTCCTCCCCCCTTTTTTTTGAGAAAAAACTGATACCCACACACATGAATACACTAGAGTCCATTCCAAGTTGCACATTCCCATATTTATGGTACAACAAGACTAGAAAGAAACAGTTCAAAGAAATGTAAAACCCTTTGTGAAAGATGTAACAATAAAATGGTAGCCTTAGTCATGAATTATAAGTTTTTTCTTTTTGTGACTATGTGGTGGAGTTAAATCTCGCAGAACTGTGCTTGGGCTGAATTCGTTGATTGTTGTCCGCTGTTTTTCATGAACACGATCCTAAAAATTCAAAAGAGGTTTGAGTTCACAAAATGCCATAATAATTTGAAGATTATATCTAGTTTTTATTCAGCAATTCAGATATTAAAATCTTAAACATTATAATTGACTTAATTTTACAATAAAGTTACTCATGATATATCTAATATAGTTATGTTCAGATTATAAGAGTAATTTTAGCATACATTATATATATATTTAATTAGCACACATATATATTCAAACCAAAAAACTTCGATGTTTCGTTACATTTAATACGCTGGTCTCTTTAAACAAGTTATACCTTAGACTACGACTATATAAGACCCTGTCCCAAAATATACGGGGACAAAATTGAGTTGCTATAAATGTATTCAAGTCTCAAAATGGAATTTTTAAAAAAAAATCTAGCAAAAATTCTGCATTTGATGAGATCAGTTTTGAGTATTCCAAGTTGAAAAAATATTTTAGAACAATGTAGAGTTGTCTTGGTTGTTTGCTTAGTAATATTGTGCACTTTGAAGCAATATGAGGATTATAGGCAATTGACCTTGGAACCATACTCTTCAAACTTGCACATATCCACCTTTGAGCTAACTTAAAACTTCAAAAGATTTAACAGAAATAACATCAATTGTGAATTTACTACCATGATCAATTCGTTCATCTGGCAACAAATCGGTTGGTAGAGAACATACTATGTTTTTTTCCCAAAGAGATTTATCACGAATCTGGCAAATTCAATAAATTAATAACTCTCAAACACTGTTATACACTATATTTACTTGAATCTCAGACATTCTTTTTTCCCAATGTTAATGCTATTGAAAATTAGGTGGGTCTTGGAATCGGAAGGAAAAAACATTCTTTTGAATGGGACAATTAGAGCAATTACAAGTTCATGTATGTATTTAAAAGTTTATAATACTGGTAAAATACTACCATAAAATCCTGGGTATAACACACAACCTCTTTTTTTATGAAGGAACCTGAAATCCATGCGCTACAACCCTTTAAGTTCATAAGGAATGTGATTTCTTTAAAATAAAGTTTTTGATATATATAGAATTCTAATTTTTTTCCACTCATCTTTTTTTTTAAAGCTCTCATTTTATATACCTGGCATATAAAGCGCACCGGTCCAAGTTTAATAGAATTTTTTTTTGTGTTCAAAGTGCGCATTATATGCCGGATTTTACGATAATTATTCACTTATTAATTTTAATATCATAAAACTGGATATCTCAAAACGTTTTTCACAAAAATTTATTGATTTTGGGATGCGGCTTTGATTTGAATAAATATGATTATTTTTTTCATGTGTGTATTCTAAATGCATATCTTTCATTAGGCTTACTTTATTCTCAAATAATGATTTTATATATTCCAATTTAAAAAATGCCTAAAAAAAGTTTTTGCCGCTTTTACATATTTGCATCATTGCCAAGTTTTAAGTGTTTGATAATGATGAAATAAAACTAGCAGATTTTGTAGTAAAATATTTTTAAGGATTGAGGAAATGCTACATTTGCATGAAAATTTTTCTTCATATAATCTATAATTTTGATTCACAGAATATGAAGTTTTCAATAGCATATAGTTGTATGAATTTTAAAAAAAAATCAAGATAAAATTTTAATAACTGTGCTAATAACAAATATAAAATTATTAATATACTTTTCACATGAAATTAAATTCAAGGGGAAAAGACTTGGCTATAGATGCTTAATCCCCTTCCCCAGAGAAAACGCTTCTATTTTTGACTTTTAAAATTTTATTTTAAAAATAATACTGAACCAAAATTTCTTAGTAACTGTATGCTTAAATTACAATATCCAATTTATGGGCTTTTTATTTTAACAAATACTTTAAAAAAAAAAGTTTATTATAGAGATTCATAACATTCATAAATAAATAAGGCTCGTAGTAAATGAATAATAATAAAATAAAAAACACTGTAAATATAAAATACCATATTTATTACATATTGAATATTTCTGTAATTTATCAGAAAGAGAATGCAAACTATACATTATATATATTCACAAAAAATCTATTTTTAGCTGAACTCTACTCAATGAAAGGAATGTGCCAAATATCAAATCTGTAGGTCTAATATTTTTAAAGATGAGTAAATGAGTTGCCTTTATATATATATATAGATACAAGCATGTTAAGGATAAACACATATCCCCTGTTTTCAACAGGAAATTCCAAAACATACACTTAAAAATTCTCTTTAAGAATGCTTTCCCCAAATTTAGGACTTCCTTTTATTTCAATTTAATAAAACAATTATTTTCCAAAGTTACATAAAGATTCTGGCTTTCAAACATAGTCATATAAGCTAATCAATGTTTTAAAAACTAAAATTATGAAGCGCACAAAAATTTTAAGATTCATTTATAGTAATATCTTTATCGGAAAGGGATTCAATTCTCCTATTTTTTTAAATATAAAATGTAATATACACAACAGATGGTAGTTGAAACTTAAAAATACTATTATGTTTACTTCTTATGTGGCTATTGATGTTAAATACACTTAGACAAATAAATTTAATCTTGAGCTGTATTTAATAATTTAAATTTAAGAAATGCAGTTCAAGATTAATAAAATATATTTCCAACTGTTTTTTAAATGATTTCATTATTAGTTATCTTAAATTTTTGTTTAGCATTATAAAATGCAACACCATGCAACAGTGTTTTAAAAGTAGAAATTTAAAATGCTCTATTCATTGCATTTCTTACCAGCAATCTCAGACTCGCAGAATGTGTTTGAATATTGTGGCGATATTCAACAGCAACATCACTGAAATGAATCATTTGCACCGGACCATTATCACATGCCACTTCTATAAAAGGTTTCATCCATGTAACACATGGTAATAATTCGCCCCAAGAGATACCTAGAGAGAGAAAAGACATTTTTTAATACATGAATAATCCATAAATAACCCTTGCGACACATTCTTACAATATGCAGTATTTCTAGTTGTCATAAATGTAAAATTATGTGGTTTCTAACTCAATGAATGATAAGGGGGGATTTATTCATAGGACATGACTATTTGTTTTGTCTCTCCCAAAATTTAAATGACCAATAAATAAATAAAATAATTAAAATATACTTGAAAAGAAATAATTTATAAAATCATTCCTGAATGCATCAATGAAAAAAAAAAAAAACTACAGCAGGTTAGTCTTTACATGTAAAATATGAAATTATGCTAAAAACTCAACAGTTCAATATACAGTAGTTTTACTGGTTATAGTAAAAAGTACCATTCTTATTATTGCACATATGCTTTTAAATAATTCTGACAATTTCAAGAATTTATCTAGAAATTACAATTGTAAGCATACTAACTAAAGTAATTATTGAATGGTTATGTAACTGAATCAAGGACAATTTATGGTGATAAACTGATTAATTATGAAATTAACAATAGAATTTTAAATAAATAAATTTTTAATAATAAAATGAAAAACTTAATTGGATTTCAAAAGAAGTTGCAATTATGTATATATATATTTTCAACAAAACTATGTTTACTAGACTACATTTGATTTACATGGATATGTCAATGGAACAAAAACATTCAAAAGAACTTAATGAAATTAAATACAAAATTTTCAAGTTTTTTGAAAAACAAAACATCTTTAAGAGTTTTTGGAAAATTTGATATTTTTCTTTGATTTTTCATTCTTAGCATCAAATTGCTTGACATGGTCCATTTTCTTATTCCTTTTACCATTGGAATGTGCGTCTAAATAATGATAATCATGATGTTGTTCATTTCAGATGACGTGGAAACAGGAGTGGCATTATTCATTTAATTTTCGCTATCAGAATTTGCCTCAGTGATATTTCTTTAGCTTTTAACAAACTCAAAAATGACTTAGTCTGCCATAATTGGGGCTGTACACACATTATCATTTACTGCTGCAGCAGTATCTATTTAAGCCAGTAACAGCCTCCGGACAGGGGTAATCACTTTTGTCTCATGGTATGTTACTTGGCTTCGAAAACAGAGGTGCTGGGTTCTGTCCACCGGATTTGCGGCACTTCATCGGCGACTTTGGTTGAATTAAGCAAAACAAAAACTTCTGATCTGTCATGGCGCCATCTACCAGCAAGAAGAACAACCAAAGTCGTCATCTCACTTGACGAAACATCTCCAATTGACAGCATAACAATTCTCACACTGCACACACACTCACCATACAACAGCTATATCATTCATTCGCCTACGCACCGACTCACCGGGTGAGTATAGTAGAGGGATCTACTTAAGTCAGTAACAGCTTCCGGACAGGGGTGACGACCTTTGTCTAGTGGTATGTTGCTTGACTTTGAAACCATAAGTACCAGGTTCTGTCCCCCAGATTTTCACCCCTTCATTGCGACAAATTCTTTCAAAGCTATAGTAGGGCAGTCCAATAATACTGAAGCCTTTTCAAACATTTCATTGAGTGTTCATTCCCAGAAGTAAAATTTGTTTCAAGTTAAGCAATTTTCCTTTTGTTTTAAGAGGAGTTTTTAAAAAAAAGCATGAAAACACATATTAGTTTTTTGGGACGTTTGTATTGTTTTGTATTAACCAGTATTTCATCTTAAGTGTTTTTCATTGAATGTATTTCACTGTATTTCGTTGAGAAGAAAACAGTGAAAACTTTCTTTTTAACTTCTTAATTACCATGGGCGTATATATATGCCCCACTCAGATGTTCCAAGAATCTATATATGTCTTTCCGAATTATAAACCTATGCATTGAGCTGCTATCTTGAAAATTATTCTGAAGACTCTGGGATGTGATACAATGACCTTGACAGTGTTTGAGAAGGATTTACTAATGCCACCCCCCCCCCAATATACTCCCTTAAATGCACGCCTTTGTGAAAAATGGTGGCACTAGAGAGCAAATCATGCAGTATTTACTTCGCAGTTAAGGAGTTAAAATTTTTTTTATACAATCCCATGCTTTAAAAAATTATTATGAAAAATATTAGTTTTCAAAACCTGCAAATTTAACATTAATATTTTTTATAAAAATTTTAAAGTACAGAATTTTAAAATAAAATAATAAATTATAATCAATAAATTTATAATACACAGTTTCTTTATTAAGTTATCACATGAATTACAAAGTACGACACTTACCAGATACACGCATAGCTGTTTCTTTTGAAATGAAATGGGCGATGCCAGAAGCAGCTAAAACACTGTATGGATACTTCAGGCTGTCCGTATCAAGTATACATAAATCTAAAACCTATTAAAAGTGATATTAAGTTAAAGTGACAAACTTTTAAGTACTTCAAAATTACTGAGTATGAAACGTGTTTTTGAAAACTAAGCAAAATAATAGAAATTAATAAATACCCAAAAACTATCACAAATCTAAACCAAAGGGGGAGGGGGATTTTATGAACAATGCACTTTAAGTAAATTTATATAAGCCTAAACAAAAATATGTACTTGATAATAGTACTAATCTAGCCTAAAAGGGGGAGCACAATATAAAGCTTTATACATATATTAGAATTAAATCTTTTATTAATTAAAATTACAAAATTATTTTTCTTTAGAGAAACATAATATTACATTTTATTAAGCTTGCATTTAGCTCTTTTTACAACCATATGCTAAATCAAAAGTTCGAAACAGCAATAATAATATGTTAAAAAGAAATAAATACTGCACTTTTTAAAACAAATTAAAGAAAAAATTTCAATTAGCTAATTTTTTTTTTTTTTTGTTCACATAAAAATTTAAATAACATAATACAAATCTCTAACATATTTAAAATAATTGAATGGAGAGAAGGGGGTATCTGAAAGATACATTAAGATTGTTCTCTTACAAAATGTTTAATAGGACTTGCCCATTATTATTTTTCAGGTAGAAAAATGCCCTGTCAATACTATATTTTCCCTCTGCTAATCTACTGAGATAGCAGCATTATTTTGTTATTCATCTGGAATCAGTATTTTTTTCTATTGTGAAATATATATTCTGCTTCTTACAATGTTGTGCTATACAATACATATTTATGTAGTTTATTTGAAATTGCATTTGAAAGGAAAAAATAGAAAATTTAAAGAGTGTTTCTGTATTTTAAAGATGCAGTATAACAAAAAGATAAATCAATTATAATATAATGAATCAACACAAAACCTTTTCTGCATTAAAATGTTTTTTTTTTTTTAGAGTTTGGTTCAGGCTTAAATATTAGGCAAAAATAATGCTAAGCATTCGGGGAAGTTTCAAATAATGTTAAAAATAAAGGCAAACTAAATATTAAATTATAGAGTGTTGTTCAGAGGTTTTAAAATAACTAACTTACCCGAGTAATTTCTAAAACCAATTGTTTTGGACATTTCTCTGGTCCTATTAAATTTTCCCCATCTTCAAGGTGAGCAAGTTGTAAGAATATGCTCAGCCAACCAATGACACTAATAGGGCTGAGGTTCCAATTCAGTGTCTGAAGTAAAAATATTTCTCTTTAATGTTAATGAAGAAATTATACACTGGTGTTCAAAATTAAAGAGAATTTTGTTTTAGTCCAACTTCTTTGAAAGTACTGAAACAAAGGTTTAAAAAGCTTCAAAAAAATAATTTTTTTAGTGCAGGTTACATTACTACACACACATATGGAGAAGAAAATGTTTTGGAAAAACATGTGCCAATTCATGCATTTGCTTGAATTTCATTAAGAAAATAGCTTCAAAGTCAAGCTGCTAAAATGAGCTGGAAATCTTAAATGCAGTTTTTTAGATTTTTAGGAGATTGGATTCCCACAGAGAAGGCCTAGTCTTCAGGGAAAGGGGGCAAAAGCGGCATGGGTAGAGAAGCTATTGAATAGAACTTGAAATGCTTACAATGAAAAAAATAGCAATAGTTTACACTAGAAATAACAGTAATATGCAGACAAGACACGCTAAAGAGGGAAATAATTGCTACACTCAACAGAACAAAATGCAACATCTTGGCTTTGATGATTCAATAATGGACATAACACTGAATTCCAAATGTTAACGTAATGTGGATTTAGGATCTCCCGACAAGAATCAATATGTGGCAATAACATCAACAATCGTCTATCACATTGTCTGTGAAGTCCATACTATTCAAATACTATTTGGTAATATATGATGCTTATATTTATTCAGGCATTGCAACTAAAAGTGCCAATTTGGCTGGATAGAAGAAAACCTGAGTAAGAGAGAATAGACCTAGCATTTGTTTCATTGTTACACTAATCGATGAAGATCGATACTTGTCCATTAAAACAAGGGATAATAAGAGTGCAACAGCTTCTCAATTGTCTTATCTTTCTATGGTCACAGGAACCACGGTTTTATAGTGTTTTCATAAGGATAAAAGAGAAAGTGTGGGGGTGTCAAGCATTAACACTGGAACCGGAATTAATAGAAGATCTTTCTTTCACTGATTAGTTCAGATCAATGATTAAATCTTAGCATGCCTCCTTCTGGAATGAACCAGGGACCCATTACAAGACTTCAACATCTGAAAAAGTGACGAAAATGACAGCAGAGATTTAATATGAACAAGGAAGTGTAGTTATTCCTGATTTCACTTTCATGGATGTCAATGCTTATTTGATGGGATCCTCTGGCTGATGTATCTCTAAAAGTGGGAATATTTGCTGGATGGATTGGCATTTAGATTTTGACCCTATAAGAATTTTTTTAAAGGCTCATGGGAAGATAATTGCAACACCACATCCCCTCCTAGAATGAAGAAAGACATAAAAACAGAATTGCTGGAGAAATGAGATTCAAACCGTCTCAGAAGCATAAATTCCCATGGTAAATATAAAAGAGATTCATATTTCCTATAATTTTCTCTCTTTTGCAATTTTTAAATTAGTTTCCTGTGTCTTCTCTCTGTTGAACCATGTACACCATCATTCAGATGTACAATGACTGTTTTCTGACATTTTTTCAAAAATTATTTAATCAGCCTATATAAACATGCTTAATTTCATTGAAATCTGTTTAGTGCCCCCCCCCCATCAGAAGATAATCAAACCAAAGCAAAAATTTTCTTTATTATCAACACCAGTATACAGGAAGAAGAAAATCATTAATATCAATTAGAAAGAATAATTGAACCATAAAACTATCTTATGGATGTAAAAATATTTACCTCTAATTAAATCCAAGCAAGATCAAAAAGAAAAGATATAATAAATTAAGTTTCATAATATAAATATTTTTATCAAAATATTGCAATATCTCAAAATGCTTTTAAAATAAAACAAAATTTAAAATTATAATTTCAATCAGAATGCTGAAATAATTTTAAAAAATATCTTTAGAGGGTTGGTTTGAGAATAATTATTTCAGATCAAATTAGAATACAAGGATAGGAAATAAATCAACAAAAATAACAGATTGAGAAAAAGGATATTTAACACAAAACACAACTTCAGAAATAAATATAGTGTTCATGCCATAGTTTGTATCCCAGTTATGGGATATTTTAAATACAAAATGATTTCTCTATCTAAAAAAAAAAGTATGGTTCTCTACATATGTATTATTCAAAAATGTAAACAAATAAACCAATCATTTTGCCTAAGTGAGGATCCTTTAGTTGCAAATTATATATATAATTAAAAATGTCTCATTTAAGTTTCAATTTCTGTGTGTGTGTGAATTACAAAATTATTTAAAGATAAACTCACAAAAAATATGAATATCTGTTGCAATTTTTTTCAACTGTAAATAGAGAAATTGCAAGAGAAACAGAGCTTAAAAGAAAAATAAATCTAAATATACAAAGTTATTCTTTAAGTCAACTATAATCAATTTATAATCAACTGAAAAATCAAATAAGAATAATAGTAATTACCATGATTAAAATCAATTCCTGTGCTAAAATCTGACTGTCATTACAAGCTCCATCAGTAACATATGAAAATTGCTCCAGTTTAGGTGGATAAATTTCCTGGAGATTTTGATTAAAAAATTATTAATTAAAAAAATCAAACTCATTAAAAATCTAATAATGAAAACAATTTTATGAAAACAAATGGATTTACAAACCTCCATTTTTGAAGCCACAAAAAGAGCTGTTGCTCCTAAAAGCTGTAAATTATTCCTGGGTAAATTTGGTTTTGCAATTAAAAACCGATCTACATAATCTACAGCAAGATAATAGGTTTCTCGATGCAACCTGTAGACTTCACTGACCTAATTCAAAAGAGAAACTTATTTTAGAATCATTACTAATAGTCAGTGGTTGCACTTAGAATTTTTTTTAATAAAGGATATTGTATACGGTGATTGGTCAAGATATTAAGTACATTTTAGAGATATCCTTTCTGTAAGTATTAAAAGTGGGTATAGACTAAATCACTATGATTTGAGCTAATTGATACATTCAAAAGCTTCTTACTAAAATAGGCTATTTTTACTTAAAAAAAAAAAAGATAAAGTTGTTTTAACATAATTCATTTTAATAAATGGCTTTAGTATTTTTTTTATATTGCAATGCATGGAACATTCCCAAACCAACTTTTTAAATTTAACATTTGTTTCCATTGATCAAACAATGTATAAAACTCAATGATTCAATTTTTGTATTTGAAAATGTAACTTAAATTAAAAATGCTATGCATTTTTACTTTACATACAAAAAACTTCATTTAAAATATGAAGATAATTTAAAATTACATAAAAATAATTCAATCCATGTAAATTTATATTTACATGCAAAAAATACATCTGTTTTATCAGTTTGGGGCCCAGTACATACTGTATCACCATTTGACACCACTAAGTCATCTATCTTTATTTACCTTTTAGTTCGACTTTTTGTAGTTGTAAGTCGCACAGGTCATAAATTAAGGCATGTATAATTAAATAATTAAAATTAAAAAAGATATTCTATTCCATAAAAATTATTTATACTTTTAAAAATCTTGCAATAAACTTTTCTTCATTTTAAACATATACTGTTCATTACTATAAAACCAACTTGGTCCTTTATCTATATAACTGAATGTTTTTTTTTTATCAATTATAAATTTCTTTTCTTTAATGGGGCTGTGGATTGGTATTTCTACCTTTGCAGACCTAGTAAATCCCCCATGAGCTAGTATCACTTTTTAGTGTAGCACCATATAGACGATACCAATTGCCGCAAGTAATTTTGACCCCCAGTTTCCCCTCTGGGGGGGGGGGGGGGCTGAGCTCTACTGATGTGAAATTTGAACTTAAGAATTTAATTTTGCCAAGAGCATCCAAGCCAAATGGACACAAGGGATTTTTTACATGCCACATAATCAAATGACATAGACACTGTCGATTTTCTGCATCATGAAAATCCACCGATTTGTGCCGGGGTTGAACCCACAATTATCGGGTGCAGAAGGCCAGCGACAAACCAATAATGCCACCCAGCTGGCTGCAATTATAAATTACATCTACATTAATTCAGAATTGATATGATTTCTGTTCTTCCAAATAAAATCTAACCTAAGCAAGTTTGCAATCTAATTGAAAGACTTTTCTTTCTAAAGAATAAAAATACTTTAAAATAATAATTTTTTATCTTTCAATTACCTCAGTCAACCAATCAAGTAAAATTGCCCTCATTCGTGGTTCCAGATCTGGATGCCTCTGCAGCATTCTGGAATCTCTAACGTAAACCATATCTTTTAAAACCATTGAATGCCAGAGCTCCTTTTGCTCGACCCAGTCTAATTCTGGCAGAGGTGAAAGTCTTCCACAAGTAAATGATTGTGACCCCAACATGTTGGCCACTCCTCGGAAAGAGTTGAGAGAAGATGAAAAAAATTTGCGATTAGGACTTCTATTTTCATCACCTGAAACTTCTACATCAGATGATGCAGTTTCTTCACAACTGCTTGGAGTCATGCTAACAGAAGATGGGGATGAGTACTCAGGCGAAGGAGAGATCTATGGAGGAAAAAAGGAATTTTAAACATAAAATGAAAAAGAGCATGGTTGGAATATATGAGATTTTTTCCATCACTAATATTAATTGCATATGCAATCCATCAAAGACACAGAAAATATTTGTGATACCTTTTCTTTTGGTAAATTTTTTATTGACAAGTTAGGGGCAAAATTCTTGTTAACCTTGTGATTTCATGTTACCTCCATTAAAAGTATTAACTCTTCTTTATCTTGAATTTACACCATCAGTAATAGGAACTTATCTGCACTCTTTTACAACTATTGGATTAAAGGTATGATTTTGAATTTTATTTTTGGACTAATTACAGTGGTTTTAATCTGATTATTTGGCAAAATTGATCTCAACTACACCAATACATAACTGAAGTGAACTCAGTGGTGCAACAGTCCATGAGGACCAAGACATGCTGTGCCTATCTCAGTTTTCCTGACCTTAGGTGCTGGGGTGCATGTGCATATGTTTCAGTCAAGTGGTCAGTCTGAAGTGAAACCCCCAGCGTTCAGTTTCCAAGCAAAAGTTGGTACTCATTTTATCGACCCACTGAAGGGATAAAAGGCTCAGTTGACTTTGCCCAGCCCAGGATTTGAACCCTGGATATGTGGTGTGGGAACACGATACACTACCATTTAACCACTGGGCTTCTATGCATAACACATTACCTCAAATGGTTACTTTCCACATTCTATACCAAGATATCGATGGTGGGAGGATCCTTATTGATTGCTTGAATTCAAGCAACTAGTCATCCTCAAATCTGATTCCTGAACCATTATAAGTTGGAAAACAAAAAGAAATCTAATGTATGTACTTAAATTACTGAACCACACTTAATGCTGACCAATCTAAGTAAAAGTTTCTCAAGTTATACCAAAACTATAAGAATTATCATTTGGATACCTTGTTTCAAGAAAAGAAACTTTGATAAGATTCCTTTGATCAGATGCAAAGAGCTGAGAAAACACTTTGTTGCATTCAGAGAATGTTTCTTTAAAAGAATTTAAAAAATTAAAGATTCTTCAAATCTACATAAATAATGACGAATTCTATTGTTATTACAAAGAAAGTATCCATTACTTGAAAGATTGGTAAAGCATAAGCACATAACTTCATAAACATTCCTCAATGCTAACACTTCTCACAGTTCTGACAGGCAAAGTAAATATTTTGAGGAAGAAAAACCAGGGGATACATAATTAGTTGGTGTATCATTTGCTAAAGAAACCAAGAAAAAGATTTTAAGCTTTCATTTCTTACTCTTTCAAAAGATTGTACAAACTCCTCTCTCTTTTCAAGTAAATGGAATTGATTATACTGGACCTCTCTTCACTAAACCTAACGATAAATGTTGGGATTGAGCCAGTGATGCCTTTATTCAAACTTTTTGTCAATTTGTTTTCCCTGAAGAAATTTATTTTAACAATGGCACCAATTTAACTGCTGTCAATAGTTTTGAAACAACCGGACTGGAATAAAATTTAAAAAAAGAATACAATTTATATAGCATACTGTGAATGTTTAGCTAATTCAAAACTCCCAGGTAGAAGCAGGTTTTGGAAATGTTTAATTAGAATCTTGAAAGGGAATAAATAACAGCCGAGCTGCATCAGAACATGGAGAACTTAATACACTGCTTTGTGAATCAATTATGGATAACCCTCCATTAATTTACTTGTCTAAAGAACCCTACTGAGATAACTTTTAAAACCAATCTTTACATAGAACATTTCTGATAATGTAGTAGCCAATTTAGGCCAGACTGAAAACTTGGTAAAAAGGTTAAATTAATTTACAAAGATTAATCAGTAAGAGGGCCTCACACCAGAAAGAGAGAACTTAGATTCATTTCAAACAAGAATATCTTTTGCAAATACCAGAACATCAGAATGATGCAAAAATCATTGAGATATTCTCTGGACGAAATAACATTAAAAGATTAATTTGAGAAAAAAACAGAAATATATAAACAATGAGACCTGTAATTGAGTATTTGATAAAAAACAGATCCTACACTATAAAAAACATTCAAAAAACTAAGCTAAGAGCTCTATTAACCTTTAACTTTTGTTCTTTTATAAGAATTAATATGCATAAGTGTAACTGATAAATTTTTTGTTGATATATAGATCTTTTTTAATTACTTAGTAATAATTAATTCAGTAGTTTTTTGTACTTGCTATCTTTCTAATGAAAAGCTATTTTAGTCTTAATTTAGGTTTTGATAGATTTATTTTACAGCTTGATGCAAATGTGCTTTTTAAACTGAATATATTTTTCAATTCAATACTATATAAACACCTGCATATATTCATAAGCATAAATATTTCAGACTTTCTTGGAAGATAATTTGAAGATTTTAACTACACAATTTTCAAATGAATTTTTTTTATAACTATTCATAATATTCATAAGATCCATTTAATTTTTTAAAAAAGGAAGAAATTAGAATGTATATTGAGACACAATATTCTATGAAAAAATTTAATGTCATGGTTCATTATTTAAAAAAAAAAAGGCAGAGTTAAATTTACTCTTAAAATGGCAAGACAAAAATATGCTAGTTTAAGAATAGCCAGCTTAAACAAGAAAGCATTAATAAAAAGCAAAATGTTTAGATGAAAAATTGAAACAAAACATGCACAAAAGGAAAATATTAAGAATACCCTAGTCTAAAAAATGATTCATGATTAGAGGTACACCTTAAGCATTTGAATGATTCCAAGATATTTGATTTTAAATAGGAAACTACTCAAAAATAACACCAAATCTCTATGCAGCCCAGTGTTTCTCAACCTTTTTTTACTTGCATAACCCTTGACCTATCACTACTCCACACATCCCATCTGCATTACATACAATTTTCAACATCTACAGAAATTGTATTATTGGTAAATTATATTTTTACTAGTTATACAAAAAAAAATGGTGCTATATTCATTTAAATTTTATAATAATATAATAAAACTATATATATAAAGGAGAAAAGCGACTCACTCACTGACTGACTGACTGACTAATCACAAAATCTCTGGAACTATTCAACCTACAGACTTGAAATTTGGTAGACATGTTCCTTTGATAGAGTAGACATCAGCTAAGAAAGGATTTTCCGAAATTCGAAACGCAAGGGGCGTTACGGGGGGTTAAGGGCTTTAATAATAATTGTTTCCATGTTTAAACTACTTGATGTACAATCTTGAAATTGGGTAAGCGGATTCCTTTCAGAGAGTAGAGATCCGCTACAAAATGAGTTTGCTGAAAATCGACCCCAAGTGGCGTTGCAGGGGCTTAGGGGGCGTTATAGATAATTATTTCCATTTTTAAACTATTTGACGCACTGTCTTTAAATTTGATATATAGATTCCTTTCGTAGAATAATGATCAGTTACAAAACGGGTTTTGTGAAAACAGACTTCTAAGTGGCGTTGCGGGGATTAAGGAGCGTAATAGATAAATATATCCGTTTTTAAACTACTTCACCTACCTGCTTGAAAATTGGTGGGAAAGTTTCTTCCCTGGAGTAAATATCTGCTACAAAATGGGTTTTGGGAAATTGACCCCAAGGGTGTTGCGGGGGGTTTAAGGGGAGTTATAAATTCCTATTTTTAAGTTATTAGACGTACAGTCTTGAAACTTAGTAAGCAGATTCCTCTCATAGGGTAGAGATACGCTAAAAATGGGTTTCGTGAAAATTGCCCCCAAGTGGCGTTGAGGGGACTTAAGGGGCGTTATAGATAATTATTTCCATTTTTAAACTATTAGACGCACAGTCTTTATATTTGATAAAGAGATTTCTTTCATAGAGTAGAGATCAGCTATAAGAAGGTTTTGTGAAAACAGACCTCTAAGTGGCGTTGCAGGGGAATAAGTGGCGAAAGAGATAAATATTTTCGTTTTTAAACTATTTGACCTACCTGCTTGAAAATTGGTAGGAATGTTTCTTTCATGGAGTAAATATCCGCTACAAAACGGGTTTGGAGAAAATTGACCCCCAAGGGGTGTTGCGGGGGTTAAGGGCAGATATAAATAATTATTTCTTTTTTTAAACTATTAGACTCACAGTCTTGAAATTTGGTTAGCAGATTCCTCTCATAGGATAGAAATACACTGCAAAATGTGTTTTGTGAAAATCGACCCGTAGGTGGTGTTGCGGGGCGTTATTGATAATTTTTTTTGCATTTTTAATTAATTGGACGCACAGTTTTCAAATTTTGATAAGCAGATTCCTTTCATAGAGTGCAATTCCCCTACAAAATGGGTTTTGTGAAAACAGACCCAGAAGTGGCGTTGCGGGGGCTCAAGTGGTGTTATAGACAATTATCCCCATTTTTAAACTGTTAGACGTACAGTCTTGAAATTTGATAAGCAGATTCCTTTCGTAAAGTAGAGAACCGCTACAAAATGGGTTTCGCGAATATCAACTACCAAGTTTAATTTCGGGAGATTAAGAGGCGTAATCGATAAATATTTCCATTTTTAAACTACTTGATCATCCTGCTTGAAAATTGGTAGGCATGTTCCTTTCATGAAATAGAGTTCCTCTAACAAAGAGTAAAATGAAAATTGACCCCAAAGATGTTTGCGAGGGGTCAAGAGGAGTTACAGAAAAAAATTCCTGTTTTTAATTGTTAGATCCATATACTTGAAATTTTTTAAGCATGTTTCTTTTGAAGAATAGGGATCCACTAAGAATAAATTTTAAGCAAATCAAGAGTTCTGGGGGTTGCAGGGGGTTACTGGGACGTATTGACAAAAAAAATTACTTTTTTCGAGCTACAAGGACTATAATAATGAAATTTGGTTTGCATTTTTCTTTTGTTGAATTGAAATCCGCTAAGAGCGGTAATTTTGGAAAACGGCTCTCAACGGGATTACGGGGATATTTATAGTAAAACTTTTGCTTTTTTCTGTTAGATTTAGACTTGAAATTTGGCTTGCATGTTCAATTTACGGAGTAGAGATCCACCGAAAATTGGTTTTGCGGGAATCCACTTGGTTTTTGAGTTACGAAAGAGCAAACATCATTCTATGCTTCAATTTTAGAGATTTTTAGAAAACACAAATTAGATGAGTTCTGCTCTTTTTTTTATCAACAGGTGACAGTTACAGGTATAAGTATATTTTTCAATTCAATCGAATTCTTAATGCTAGGACTTAGATATCAATAATTTATACATATATATATAAGCAGTAAAAATTTATAAAACATCATGAAATACCCAGCGAAGCGGGCGGGTAACAGCTAGTAAAAATATAAGCACAGTTAATGGTAGCCATGGAGGTATATGGCAGCACTCAGTAATTAAAAATGATAGGAAAATGACACACACACAAATACAGTGACTAGCTAATTATCACTTGAAAATCTATCCCCACACTTCAAAAATAAATGCAAGATTAAAAAAAAACAAATTATTTACTAATGTGATGCTTTTGAACGGTACCAGAAAAGCGATCGCCTTCTTGAATAATTCAGGATACATTTTCATGCAAATTTCAGGATACTTTTTCTTGTCCAGAATGAGACGAGGGATTTCTTCTCAAATTCTACCTTGAGCTTACCTTTCAAATTCTACTGCAATTTTCAATTCAATCAATTTTACCTTTTCTTGGATTGATAAAGATGCACACTGGAAATATTTTCACTGAAAAGCAATGCAGCTCAAAGGTCCTCTGTTCAAAGTTTGGGAAAATATTTTTTACAAGCTGCTTTCAGTCCATTCAAATACTTCTTAGTTTGAGATGAGCTAATTTATTTAAAAAAAAAAATGTTTAAAAAAAAGTTTTTAATATACAACTTTAAAAAAATGTCGGTAATTTGTAATATGATTATAGCATTGTTCTGGAAAAAAAAAATTCAACTTCTGCGATTGTGAAAAGATATTCAGTATGAATGCAATACTTTGAAGCCCCATTCATGATACCAAATTTAAATAAAAACCAAAAAGAGCAGATCTCAAAGAGCATTGACCTCATAGCCATCAACTCTCAGTATGAAGAAGCAGTAGAGAAACATCCAAAATGTCTTTCATACCGATAGATGGGGACATATTAAGACTTCTTGAGGCCCTACCTATGACCCTTAAAAGTAGTCTGTACATGACATACGTTGTCAAAAACTCGTATAAACAATAACCCAAAACAAACGTGCATGATTTACAAAATTGCACAAACTAGCTGCCGCCTTTTGACTGAATGAGTAAAAATGGTGCATGATGATAGGCCTATACAGGGACAACAGTCATCACATGTAGCTAGTTAATATATCACCTGAAATTCCCAGTTTTCCCAAAGAAAACAACCGGAAATAACATTTGACCATTGAAATTATACAAATTTGTGATCTTATTAAGGCTGAGTTGAGAACGAGACAAGGCTCCCATTGTGATCGAGGCCCTGAAACCCATTGGCCCCATGCCTTAAGATGTCCCTGCCTGTAGAAAGAGATTTTGATCCTAAAGCATGTCGAAATTGTATCTTCTTTGTCAAGGAGACTATTGTTTTGACACACTCAAGGAAATAAGAGAGCCTAACATAGATTTGCTCCCTTTAGTTCACAGCACTATGATCACTTTGTTCCCTTTTTAAAAAAGTAGGAAATAGCAGCATGAGATGTATATCTACAACTGTCATACACTCAGAAAGAAGATAGCAAAAACTCTACACATTTTCTTTCAAGCTCCTTAAAATAACTATCAAAACAACAAACTGTACTGCATCAGTAATTTGAATGGGAAAATATTTGCTATGTTGACTTTCTTTATCCTACATGTGATAAGAATCTTTGGTTCTAGAAGAGACTGTGTCATTGGAGAGGAATTACAATTTTGTGAACAGATAAAAAACTGCATCCTTAATGTGGGGCAAAGTTAAATTTTCATTAATTATGTGATTTTCAACATTTCTGGAAATATGGTAACTGATACAGTAGCAAGTTTTGACAAAATTTGCTTAATTACAGCAAAAAAACAAATACATAATTATACTGCCCTTATTTTTATTACCCAAGAAAGCATTTACAAAAAGTCAGATTTGTGTCTTTCAAATTATTGCAGAATTTTCAAATGCCAAGCAAATAGTTTAGCCTTTACTATTGATAGATAGTACTCAACCTAGACATTTTCAATAAATATGAATGAAAATTGGTTCGACGAATATTCTTTACAATATTTTCTTAACACTGGAATCTATCTTTTATTAATATGCTGCAATTTCTTTTTAGGTTGCTCTTGGCAAGAACTAGTACTGGTATGATGGAATGAGATTTTTTTCTTAATGATACCAAAATTTGACCATTCAATTCATGTTCTAAATCTGTTTTAATTTTTATTTTAAAACTTATTTCTTCTTCAACAGCTCAAGCCTTCTCCAAGCATCTCAATTTTTGATAATTGCTTTTCAGTTTGTAACCTTTACCTTTTTTGATACAATAAATTCATCTTAGCGGAGTCTGCCTCAAGATCTATTTTCCCATAGGGTTTTACCAGACAGATTTTCTTGTGGCAACGATCTTCATTCATTTTAGCTAGATGACCAGCCTATTTAAGTCTCTGTAATTTAACAAATTTTACATTAGGTTGTTCAGTTCTGCATTAAATCTTCTCCATGATCCATTCACTTGGAGCCCACCAAGAATGCAATGTAAGATCTCTTTCAAACAATTTCCAAAGCTTCTTCATCACATTAAGTCAATGCCCAAGTCATGCATAAGCCAGGACAGATCTTTTTTTCTTAAGAAGCAATTTAGTTCTCAATTTGAGAAAGCTGGATGTAGTGTCTGGCTACTGTTGGTGGTAGATCATGGGATGGTTGGCGCAATTCTTCACATCAGCAGGGGTGCTATTTTTTTGAAGGTGGTTGACCTCAACCAAGATGGTGAGGGGTCAGGAGAGAGTCCCTTGTTTTGGAAGCGTGAAACATTGGACCCTGAATTTAGTATGAAGGAAAGGGAGTTTCTAATGAGAAGCAAGATAATTGTGTTGGCTATTAACGCGAAGCATGGCGTTTAGAGGTAGTTAAAAAGTAATTGAGAGACATTACACTGGATTTTAACTAACTTCTCTGATTTTAAAAGACATCTATTTCCAGAAAAAAATGATTCTTTTAAAACTTATTTCGCTACATAAAAATATTTAAGAATCAAGTGATTCAAATGCAATCAAGAAAAAGTTGCTCTTAACAGAAAGTGATGTTATACAAACAAAGAATACAACCAGAAATATTAATAAGAAATAAAAATTATGGTTACACAACTTCCCCCAGTTAAGATCTTTTTACAATAATACCATGGGACCATTTCATACTCTTTTGGAGATATGCATACCACATGTTCAGAAATACTACTATAGGCGGATAATTTTGCCTTAAAAGTATAAGAATGTAATCTTCGTGCACTTCAACAACTGTCAATTCAGTTACTCTTTGCAAAGGTTCAAGAAACTTACTCCTAGCCCTTTGGCATAATCATACTTGTCTCCAAAAAAAATCTTGGATTATAGACCTTAGCTCACACACACAAGGCATTTGCACATAAATTTTCTTTCCGACAAGGAGAAAGCTGGCACGTAAGATAAGAACGGAATTCATAGAGCAACACATTAGACAACTTCTTTCTTTTAATACAATCACAGGGCCGTTTTCAATTTCCCAGGTGCACCAGGCATTTCACAAATACCCCCCCCCCCACACTATTTCCAGAGCACAGCCATCCTTCAGTTCTTACCTTGTCAGTTTTGGTTCCAGAGCAATTTTCTCTTTTGTTTTTGCTGTTCGGATAGTGGCATAGTTTGCCCCTTTTGTTCATTTTTCCTTACGACATAACAGACCATCCACCCCATTTTGTAAATTACAACAGTAAATTAATGAAATTGTTTGCTATTTCAGTAAAGTATACATTATTATATGAACTATTTTCAACTTGTTAATTATCCTCTTTTTCAATGCTTATTGTTTTAATATCTTCTACTTTTAGCCATCCTTATTCTTTGTTGAGTCACTGTCATTGTACTGGTACGACAAAGCTTTTCTTTGAGCTTTGATCATTGTGAAATAATTAGTAATACTATTGTAATCAATTTCCATAGTATTATTTTGAGTGCATGACAACTACAGTTTGCAACCCCATGTTATATTTTCAATCCTGGGATTACATTGTCCAAATCCTGGGATCAGCATTGGACTATTTATTAAAAATACTTACCTATCTGCATAGTTGAAATTGCATAATAAAACTGGCAGAATAATTAAAAATTCATTTAATATTAATTTTATTAAAACAAAACATTTCTTGTGAATAAGCTTTTGAAAAACGCAGCTCGTCCAGTGTTTCATCGTTCAAACAGCTTATTATTTTTGTTACTAATTGTCCCGCCGAAGAAAATGCTTGTTCGGATTCTATACTAGTAGGTGTTATCACCATTAAATAGAAGTATATTCCTTTTGGGTAGTTACCACACGTCTTCTTCAATTTTAAAAAAAAGGGACATTTCTCTTTTGATGAGTGTTTCAAATCTAATAGATTGCACATTGGTGCATAAACATCTTTAATAACTTTATTTAGTTTTCTGCTACAATAAATAGTTTTTGTGTACCTTATTTGTTCAAGTGTTACCTTACTTGAAATAGAAGATCCAGTTGCATGTGTTGTTAGTCATGTAATGAGATTTGAAGTGTCTCAAGTCTTTCAAGCAGGTCTGCTATTGATTAAGGGCATTTAATTAAAGAAGGAACTGTGACAAAATCTACTCTCTTGAGACGTCGCTTATAGCATTGTGTAAGTATTGCAGTGGGCTACTTAGATCTTAGATATATATATTTTTACTTAAAGCACTTATAATTGGAAAAAAAAATTCTACGTACATGTTTCATAAACAAAATATAAATTTTCTAAAATTTAAATTCTCAGAAAATTTTTATGAAAAAAAATTTCTTAAAGAGACTTTAGACAAAAATTAAATCTTGGGATTAGTTATTTAAATCATGGGATTTCGTGATTGGAAAAAACACTGATCCCAGGGCTGCAAACCCTAATGACAACATCAAATTTCATCATCTCCATAATAGATCCAATTTCAGTCTTTACTGTCTCAAAGGCGGAAATGTTTCTCTCTTGATTCACTAGGTGGTGGTACCTCCTCTGTAATTTAATTTCCCCCCATCTTTTTTCAACCTTCAACATTTTGTGCTCTCAAATTTTTTGCATCCTAGGCACGTGCTTAGTCAGAAAAGTGGTTGTGTATACAATTACATTATCTGTTCATCTGACTCTTACCAAAATGATTTGATGCACTAAGGATAAAAGACGGAGGATTCTGGTGGAAGAGAGATTTATCCAGTCTACCAAGAAAGACAGCAGCTCTTTTTAGTGATCTGACAGGACATGACTATTTGCAAACCACAGAATTGGAGAGGCGGACTCGTCAAACTCTGTTTTGTATGATTCCAACCAGCCTATCAACTAGGAATATTTAAATAATTGTGTTGCATTCTCTTGTTATGATATTTTAAAAAATTATAGGAGAGCCCAGGAATTAATGACTTAGGCACTAATGTTCAGCATTTGTATAATAATTAAAATGCCCTAACAGATAAAATCTCATAATTTTTTTTAAATTTAAAAATTAGTTATTACAAAAAGTAAATTGAAATAAATTAATGCAAAAATGTGTTACTTTAAAACTGAAAAAATATAAGCAATGCCTATGTATTTAAAAGTATTTTATATAGGAGTTAAGTCATCTTTAAAATCTTGGAGGTCATTAAATTATTTGTTTTACAAGGTTACATGAACCGAGAATACACCAAATCCATAACATTATAAAAAATGTACAATTAAATTTTTTTTACTGCAGAATGCATTAATCATATTTTATTGAAGTAATCTAAGATGGTAGAAATACTACATAATAGAGTATAGAAGTAATATTATTAACATAAGACATCTAAAAATTGGCCCAGGAGGTTTAAAATTCCCCAGTCTTGATGAAATTTTTTTTCCTATTTAAGATAAACAGCAAGGAGTGTCAAATATTTAGATTATTTTTGTCTCATATGGAAGTAAAACCCTTTTAAAGAAAAATCTAAATACCGAGGAGAATATAATAAATAAATGTATGATTTAGATTTAAAAATTTTTTTTTTATAATTAATAAAGGTACAGAATTGGAATAAAATTTTGTGTTGATTTTCTCACATTAAGATAAGAGTTTAAAATAGCTGTTATGAGAGAGAAGCAGCTTATACTTTTTACATGGGCATAACTTTTACTTATAATCCTTAAAATGCATGTTTGATTTTTGAAATTTTTTTTATGATTACCTGAAAATTCTTTTAGTTAAGTTTCTTTGTCATTGCCCAGAGGAAATGACAATCAGGTTGAGTATTAATGCACATAAAAATGATAGGCAAAATACATGCCATTAAGCTGAATTAAGAAGGATTATGTTATTGAAGTGAAAAAGATGATATTGTGAATGATTCCAGAAAGACCTGGAACAATATGAAATTTATTTTTAAAAAATCCATTTATTGTGGAAGAGGGAAAAAATATTGGCGGTGAGACATTTTAAACCTCCAAAGTAACAGAGCAAGAACAAGAGAGAAGATCCATGAGGAATTTACTTCCTGTACTTTGCGCATCTAAAATTCTAGAATGTCTGTATACTTGTCCGTCTATTTTTAATACTCATCTAAAAAAATGATATATATATTTTAAAATTTATAAGATCCTTTTAGGTTTAATCCTACTGGGCTTTATTTTACAAGGGTTTAACTCGAATATATACTTTAGTACATGTGAATGAATGACTTATTTTAATTTTATATATGAAAAACTACAGAATTACAATTAATTGAAAGAAACAATATTTAGATACAGCTTGTTCTACACATGTCTTATGAGGTACACTCTGTTTTCCAGATTTAAGGCTAGAGCCTTCATTTGGGTTATGGTGTTGTAGTTAGAATTATAGAACTCGTACAACAGAACATCGACTTTATTCATCTAAAAATCCATTTTTTAAAAATTTTGTCAGTTTTAATCAAAAATAAATTAAAGAATATAGTTTAAAAAGAAATTAATACTAAATTACATCAAGCAATTGATAAGTAAAACCATTAGTTTTATCCCATCACTATCCACACCTTATGTGTCTTCTTTAATTTGTTGTGAATTTTTTTCACATTTAATCAATTTCATGGATAAACAAAAATGTTAAATCAACAACAACAAAAAAAATCCTTATTTGCTAAACACTCAAAAAGAAGAAACCTAACAAAATAATTACATTCTAAAGGATGAAGAAAACTTTAGGTACTTCCTAAAGCTTTAAAGGTTAAAATCCCCAGTTTAGAATTTTAATTCATTTCAAAATAAACAACTTCTTTCATTAAATATTTTGTTTGAGTCTTAACAAACAATCTAAAATTCCAAATAAATTAAAAATAAAATTCTTTACAATCACTGGGGGGGGGGGAAAGTAGTGAAAGAAATTACAATAATTCACACTGAAATATCTGATAAAAAATTAAAAATAGCACATAGGTTAGTATTTTTAAAAATTTATATTTGTATATTATTAACGGGAAAAAAAATATATTAGCTGAATTTTTTTTAAAAGTAAATGATATTAAAGGAATCTTATAAGTCTAAAATGATCTTAATAAGTCTATTTCTAAGCATTTTAATCTTTTTTTTTGTATAAATAAGAGAATTCTCAATTTTAGATCAAATAATAAATTTACTTTACATACAATGCATTAAAATTTAATCGAAGATTTCATTTTTTTAATATTTACTTACATTTATATTCAGCATAAAATTTTACCTCTGATACCATGTATTCAAGCATATTAATGTTTTTTAATTAAAAGTATATTATTATAATACAATAAAAATTGAAAACAGGATAAAAAATAACTCCATTACAGAAATATTAAGCTTTAAAATAAATTGAAGTACACAAAATTAAAACAATTGAGTTAATTTGTTACAATGTTGATTCCTAAAATGGCATTCATAAAATTCTATTTCACAATTTATAATATATTAATTTTTTTAAAAAAAAAATACACTCAAAAGAATATGAAAATTAAAATTAAGTTTTAGAAGACTTTCCATTTTTTAAAAGATTTTGTCAGTTGGTACAATGTTTATTGAATAAGCAATGCATTATAATAAATACTTATTTTTAACTTTTATTTAATAACAGTTAAACCCTTATAAAAATTAATAAATTTAAAAAAAACTAAAAATAGAAACCTGATTTTTTTTAAGAAAATTTTATTTTGAAAAATATTTTAAAGCTAAAATTTACTCAATAAAACGAATAAATTAGACAACAAATAATTCTCTTTTGAAATAAATTATAAATATCGTACTACCTTAGTAATTGTTTTTTTAAGAGGACGTGCTAGTTAAGGAATTTTTGAGCGCGCCAAAAGAATTCTCACACGTACCCCGGGTCTTCGAATACCGGTGCCCGGCATATTGGCGGGAACATCTTGCCGCCCAAACCCGTACTGAATACCGATTGAATATTCTTCTATTAATTATTTATACCAATTATTATTGAATATTATCTATAGTTTAATAAAAAATAATTGATATGTAAATTATATTGAAGAATTACGAACAATAACTTGATTGGTACACTATATTTGGCGGCATGCTCCAAGTGGACAGGATGTAAGAAAAAACATTAAAAAAAATATTTTTCATTCACTTACCATTATTTCTTTTCCAGCTTTTCTTTTACGGGAGAGAATTGCAGGTTGTCGACAAGATCTTTCATATCTTGTGCTTTAAAATGAAATTGGAAAAATCTTTATGAGTACGGACGGATTAAGTGTTAAGAAATTTACGAATTCCGACATATATCAAAATTCAAAAAATACCTTTACCTTTTTAATGACATCCTGAATCAATACGGAAAGTGATTTGTGAAACTTGGAGACAAATTCGATATGGATTCTAAATGAAAAAAAATCATAAAGATAAAATTTCAGAAGTATGATCATTCCGATTACAAGAATGTTTAGAATCTATTATCATTTTACAAAATTTAATATAACCTTTTTATAAACTTCTACAGCCCTTATAAATTATTAAATGCATATAAAATTTTTAAAAAATTAATTTTTTTATCAATTTTAAACTGAAAAATAATTTGGTAATACTAATCGTACACATTATAGAACGTGATTTCTTAAAGTATTTTTAAAAAATAAATTAAACAATATCAGCTTACCTTTTCTTTAGCATAATAAATTTTAAGCAATTAGAGATTGAAAAAATGCAATTTCAAAAACAAACAATCGTTTAAAATATTTTTTTAACATTTTTGAAGTTACAACACATTGGAATGCAAAAAGATGGATGCACTTACCGGAATCTCGTCGTTCGAACCGTAGAATGTCGTTCGCCAGCTGAGTAGTACAGGCAACGCGCCAAATCGCCCAGGCGCACAAATCTTCGAGCCTGCGCAGTACCTGTTCGTTTGTAGGGTTGTCTTCTTGAACAACGTTAACTAGCTGCCAAATCGCTACAATGTCGCCAGAATCATACATAGTTGCAATGAGATGTCAAACTTTTGGCGTGTATTTGGCAAAAGATATAGTTTCAATTGTGGTACGTAGTGCTATAACGAGGACTTTCTAAATTTCTGACGTCACGCGCCTTTTCATTTCATTCTCCGAGCAAGATAAATAATTAAACCGTCACAGTTTTCAAGTCAATATATTAAATTCATTTCTAAAATATGTTTCTAAGTTTCAAATAAAATTTTAATGTTCCATCAAGCTAATAATTTTAAAGCATAAACCCTTTTAAAACCTAAAAAATCATTCATAGTATAATACCCGTAACGGTTTGCTAAACTGGTTGCTAAAAAAAACCTGATGATGATAAAAATAAAACAATATCGTTCTTTCCGTTCGAACTATTATCAGGTTTTTCTGAATAGAAAGTTTTTTTTTTTTCATTGTAGAAAGGCCAAAAAATAAATTAAAAAATCCAAACATTATTGATTGATTTATATTACTTTAAATATATCATCTATTCAAAAGTAAATTTTTTTTTATTTGAAGAATTAATTGGAATGAATTGATAAAGGTGGAGTTTTGAGTCGAATTCATTTTTTGAAAATCTTTCTTTAGATACTTATGATAAAAAATTTGGAATTACATTTATGAGTGTCCAGATCTTTAGATGGTTCTTAGATTATTTTGCTGATTTAAAGAATTAGATATCTCATAATAAATCTAATCTGTCATGAAATCATCTAATTTTATTTTTAAAAATAATTATCTATTTGTATTGAATGATGGATTCTAAAAGGATGAATTTTCTTAGAGATTTATTGATCCAAAATTACCAATAAATGTACAGATATAAAATAAAAATTTTTAGTGGTTTTCAACTTTAATTAGATATATATATATATATTGTATGAATTTCTTATATTAGCTTAGCAGATTAATTGTAATACTAAGAATAGTTTAATGCCTAGAAAAACTTCATAAAATGTTTTAAGAAACTTTTTTTATAACAAATTATCAATTTTTACAACTAGTAAAAAATATTTTAAAACTAAACATAATGAAAAATAAAATGAATTATTAATTATAACAAGAGACAATGAAGAGAAGAGAAATTGTATGTATGAACATTTTTAGTTTACAAAAAATTATGTCACACAAAAATTGTACTTGTTTGAAGGGAAAAAAATTCTTTTTAAATTACTAGATCTGTTAACAAATTATGAGATATTTTTTTCTTAAAATTGTTTTCAAAATTATCATGTATATTTTTATTTTTTAAAAACCATATTTGTAGCTAAAGTATACAAAGTAAAACTTGAGGAAAAAGAGAAAATTTTTTAATATTTTTAATAATCAAATTTATATTTCAGTTGATATTTTTTTTACAATATTCATTTTATTTTGAACCTAACTGAAGAATAATTAGTAAGTTTAAAATATAATAAAGTAGCTATTATATTTCAACTAGGGAGAACTATTAGTAAGTTTAATATATAATTTGTATTTGTTTCATATATATGTAAAGGAAAAACTGTTTACTTTATACAATTGGAAGCTATCAAATATATTTTAGCATATTTTTTTTACTAATTGCAATATTTTTTTAAAAATAAATTTTGATATTCTTTAGGCTTCTGTAAACTAACACATATCTATTAAAATATAATTTAAAGTAACTCATATATAAAAAAAAATTTATATAGTTAAATTTATTAAGGAAAGGTATTTATTACAGATTCCATAAAAACTATAAATTTTTTTTTTACAGAATAAAAATGAAATACATGGGCATATTATGCAATAATGTGTTAATGGCTTTAAAATAACACAGATTTATTTTATTATGCTCTTTTTAAATATTTAAAGGCTGCAAATATTTATTTATAAAATTTCCTTATCCGAAAAACCATTTATTTGTATTTATTTTACATCTTGTTGTATTAAAAATTAATGATAATTTTTTTCCTCAAGTATATTGGTAATCTTTACCACAAGCTTACCTATTTATATATAAAACTGAATGGAATAATGAATATAAAATTAAAAATGTCTGAGTGGAAAATTTATAAATTTAAACCAATTTTTTTAAATAATTTATGTTTTTTAACTAACTTTGTTCATTTATGAAGATGTTTTAGGTGATATATATATTCATATAAGAATGTTCTAAAACTGATATCCTTCTTAATTAAAAATTGAAATGTCTTCTGTAATGATATCTAAATAATGAGTAATGCTTATTCCAAAGAGAAATACATTGAAGTACAGAATTTATTTTTGCAATTGAAAGTAATTCTGTCAAAAATGTTAGTCAACATTGGAATTATATGTTTAAAAACTGTGTGAATTTCATTTGTATTTGAACAAATAATTTTTAATCAGATTTTTCATTCACACATCATTTTAAATTGTAGATACAATTTTCATTGATCTCTTTGAAATGATATCAACATTTCAGCTAAAAGATCAGTTTTCTGTTATTGGTAACTTAGGCACAGATATATTTTAAATACAAAAGATATAAATGACATATTTGGTTTGTTTATGAAATTAAGTAAGGCTTAGTAATGTTAAAAAGCTACTAAATGAAAAAAAATTCTTATTTAAAAAAAATAGTAATTGTTTTTTAAAACTTGATCTACAATAGAATGAAAAATTGTAGAGTTCTCAATCACTAATTCTTCAGAAAAAAATTTCCTGTGATGAGATTTTAAGAGTTCTAAACTATATGGGCATGCACTTCAAACTTATTCCAAAGTCGGAAGGACGGCACATGTGTGGAAAGGATAGACACTTATTTCCCTTCTGTCAAAAAAATATCGTTTGGTGTATAGGCAGGCAGTCAGAACAATGAAAAAGGAAGGATATTGTCACTGTGCAGTTTGCATACTCCATAAGTTCCCATTTTTTTTCCACCATGCATTTTAAGTGCCATAAGGCATTTTATTTTGTAGGGGAATTTTTTATTCTGAAATGGGGGGGGGGGTAGTCGCCTGCCTGCCACGTGTCTTTCGAATGTTCATGATTGTGCTGGAACACCTTCGACTGGGAGAAGAAACAGTGTACATGTATTTCAGAAACCTGGGCTAGGGAAAGAGAGAGGGGGTCTAGAGGGACTTCGGGTAGTTCCTGAAAAGGTTTTTCAGCTGCGCTTTTTAATAAAATAAAAATCTTCCTCTCATTGATGTGGCGCGTGGCCTGAAAAGTGCCCCCGGCCCCTTTACTTGTTCGAAGGGCGCCCCTTAAGTTTACTCCTGCTGTCGTAAAATTAAAAAAAAAAAACCGATTGAACAGAATGTAATAAAATTTTTCATCAGCTGCTCGGAATTCATTCTGATATCTACTGCAGTACATTGATGTACTTATTTTTTGCTTATTTTTGATGATTTGTACTGAAAACAAAATGTGCAATACATTTCTTTTTCTTATTTGTTTGAATTTCTTTCTTAAAATGTAGTGTCGGAAGTGTTGAAAAATTTCGTTTGAAACCGAATATGTTAAAAAATTAATGGCCAGTATTTTTTTCCCTTACTAATTCTATGAATTTTTTTCAGAAATAACATTTTAAAATTATCAAGTAGTAGTAGAAATACATATATTTTTAAAAATATAAAATTATTTCAACTGAGTATTCAATTCTATTAAAAATATGTTCTAGTTCCTACGAAGTTTTATCTTGAAATTCTTTTCCAGTGTTCTCTTGTTTTTAAATTAATTCTAAAAAACAGGCATTCGTTTATAGAATTTAAAATCCAACGCGAATACAATTTTTAAAAGAATGGAGTAAAATTTAACAAGCTAGTTTTGAATTGGTATAATTTTTTTTTTTACAATTGTGTGTGTGAAAGAAAAAGGTATATATAAAAAAACCTACAAGAATCTTCAGTTGTTATGTAAAAAAATGCAAAAAAATCTTCAACCCTTTAAGTTATTATTATTATTTTTTTTCTATTCTGCGTATTATTTTGTATTCTGCTTGATGAAACATTTTGTTTTCTTACATGCCTGTTGATTCCTCTTCCTCTGCATAGTTTTGTAAATTTTTCTTTAAAGGTTAATTTAAGAAATTACAGGGATTTTTTTTTTTGATAATGACATAACTAAAATTTTATTTATAAACAAAATACACACACACATAACCTTAAAAAAATCAAATAATAAATAAAGGCATTGGCGCGCACAGGAATTTTACAAGGGGGGTGGGGGTCCAGGGTCGTAAGTCCACCATTCTCGTATCATGGTCCAATACGCCACCCAACATATTCTTTTAATTTTGTTGATTTTTTGGGAAAAACAGTAAAAAATTAATTATTAAATAAATAATTAGCATTAATTTATGAAATGAATTATTAAAAACAAATACGTAATTAAATTTTACGAACTATACACATAGGATTATAATCAATCGGGGGAAAAATCAAGGGCTTTGGGGGGGGGGACTCGAAGTGTGGACTCCTTGTGTGTGTACTGAATGAAGGTATTTTTTAATCAATTATTTGATTTTTTTTTCATGTTTAATATTAATGAACAAAAATATGCTCCTTTAACACAGATTATATTTTTATGAATGGAATAAAAATTTTTTTTAAAAAAACCGTTAAATAGTTGCCATTAAATTCATACAAAAACAAAAACTGACGGATTAGAATTATTTTCGCTTTATGTTAAAGAATAGCACAAACTTGACACATTTTTTTTTTTTTTGAATGCAAAATGTTCCCAAATTAAAATTTAATTCTAATTTCGTTATCTTTTACTTAATATACTGAAACTATAGTTTAACTGTACCATCTAATGTTTTAAAAAATGGTACATTTATGTAATAGTTTAAAAAGTTTAGAGCTATATATGCTATTCCTACTCTAAATAATTTGTTTTAATACTGAAATATTTCTCAATTTTAAAAATGTTTTACGAATATGTATCCTTGTTATTTCTCTTTATCGTCGGATGATTTTCATTTATAAAATCGAGTTTATAATAACCATAAAAAATATTTCTTGGTCATTTCAATTCGTTTGTTTCAATCATTGTGTGTTTTTAACATAACAAAATGCAGTTAGCATTTTTTTCTAGCGCTGACAATTCGAAAATGCTTGTTGAATTTTTTAAAATTTATTTTCTTATTTAAAAGAATATTCAACCAATGCAGTCAAATAATAAAGATGTTCTACTCAGATATAAAGTTAAATCTGATAATTTTTTCTTTTCTTCCGTCTAAATTACTTCCGACATTTCTTGTCAACTGATTTCTCTTATATTTATATAACTGAAAATATTTTTACTTTTCTCAGAATAGCTTTTACAGCTGGAGATAATTTAGATACATTTGTGTAAAGACTTCTAAATACAGACCATTTACACACAAACCATTTCAGGTATCCAGGAATTCAAATTTTGCTCCGATTTGGTTGTTTTTCCAAAAGGCACACTAGAAAATATTTTTTTAAAAAAATATTTTAAAGTACACGTATTATTATTTATATTAATAATTATATTTTATAACTTTTTTCGTTATCATTTAACGAAGAACAGGGAATAATTAAATCCTATGATGCAAAAAAAGATCTTATAACATTAAGAATAAGAACATTGGCTTGAGAAATAGTTATCTTCAAGGTAACTAAGTTCGGAACCCTGGTTTTGACAAAGCGCATAAATTAATAATTTTTTCATATTTAATGTAAGTTGAATTAGAAAGTACATATAAAATTGTCTTACGAATACTGTTACAAGAAAAATTATTTAACTTGAGACAGCTGTTTTTAAAAAAAATGGAGATATGAGGATTTTTTGTTTTATTTTAGATTTGTTTAGTACATTTTAAGAAAAATATGCTAAAATTAAGAAAAGAAAAACAAATTATTATTACTCAAATGAGTAAAAACAAGTAAAAATTTACAAAAGTAACATAAACGTGGCCCATTCTGTACCAAAAGTTTATGAACAAATTTTCAATTTTTCAATTCTGATGTGTTGCTATGTTATTCATTTTTTATATGACCTTTAGGATAAGAGATATTTTGATTTTTACAAAAAATAGAGCACTCTTTATCTTAGCTATTATATGAAATTGTGCATAAAAAACAGTGATTATAATAACATTAGGGACTGTAAATTTTGTAATACAACAGTGATTGATAAATCTGAAGGTTAAGCCACTTCTACTATTATACAGAACATACGCAAACAATTTCAGTTCATTATTTTCAAAACTTTTTTAGCAATCGCGGGTCCCGTTTGAGCATTTTCAAAAAAACCATATTTCTAGTAAAACGCGTTTTAAAGTATAACATCTTGCTTAAAGTATAATGGCATCTACTTTTACTAAAACACTTGTAGTTTTTGTTCTTGTGAATGGAAAATAATAAACTTGGTAGTTTTATAAAACTAATAAGATGGTCTATAAAAAAAACATAAAAAAATTGTCAATTTTTCTCAAAATTCACAATTTTAGGGTAGTCAGATACCTTAAAACAATTTAAGTTAAAAGATTCTTTTTGTGTGTGTCAGTTATGAAGAAATTTAATAGTCTGAAGATAGACAGATTTTTAAAAGATATGCATGTCTCAAAGATAATTTTTATGTAAGTTTATACCAATTAACGAAATTAATTAATTAATTATTAAGTGAAGGAGTGCTAATTAACGTCGCACTCTGAAGCAACACGAGAGGACACAGTAGACCAGTGGTCAAGATAACGGACTCGTGGCCGGTGCGTCATGAGTTCGAGCCACTGAAGACCCGCCGTGTAGAGCAGCGATGCACGTTAAATCTGTTGAAAACTCAAACGTCCTCCCGTTGATGTGGTGTGGTAGTTAGGAGAGGAGGTGCCAGCTCAGGTATCGTCCTCGTCACTTGACCATAGTTTAAAATTACGAGGTCAGTTGCCAAAAGCCATCGTGTACTGAACAGCGCGATGTTGATTTTCACACACTCACTCACTGAAGCAACATGAGAACCATGAGAGACGGGTTTAGTAATTGGTGACGAGGGTGGCACCTCTTTTCCAAACTACCACATCACGTCCACGGGAGGATTCTGAGCCTCGACAGAATTTACGTGCATCAGCCTCTTTACTCAGCAAAGAAGTTATTAAATAGAGATACACTCATTAAGTCGACTCACTGAGTGTAAAGGAGCTGATGCACGTTAAATTTGGCGAGGTTCATTGGGGTGGTGTGGAAGTTTGGAAGATAGGGTGTCACGCACAGCTCAAGTGTTGTGCTCGTCACTTGACCGAGGTTCAAAATTACGAGATCCGTCGCCAATACACCTAGTGTAGTTCAAAAGTGTGACGTTAGGGGGAAAAATCAATTCGAATTTATTCGAGACTAGCTGTTACCCGCCCGCTTCGCTGGGTATTTCATGATGTTTTATAAATTTTTACTGCTTATATATATGTATAAATTATTGATATCTAAGTCCTAGCATTAAGAATTCGATTGAATTGAAAAATATACTTATACCTGTAACTGTCACCTGTTGATAAAAAAAAGAACAAAACTCATCTAATTTGTATTTTCTAAAAATCTCTAAAATTGAAGCATATAATGATGTTTGCTCTTTAGTAACTCAAAAACCAAGTGGATTCCCGCAAAACCAATTTTCGGTGGATCTCTACTCCGTAAATTGAACATGCAAGCCAAATTTCAAGTCTAAATCTAACAGAAAAAAGCAAAAGTTTTACTATAAATATCCCGCAATCCCGTTGAGAGCCGTTTTCCAAAATTACCGCTCTTAGTGGATTTCAATTCAACAAAAGAAAAATGCAAACCAAATTTCATTATTATAGTCCTTGTAGCTCGAAAAAAGTAATTTTTTTTGTCAATACGTCCCAGTAACCCCCAGCAAACCCCCAGAACTTGATTTGCTTAAAATGTATTCTTAGTGGATCCCTATTCAACAAAAAAAACATGCTTAAAAAATTTCAAGTATATGGGTCTAACAATTAAAAACAGGAATTTTTTTCTGTAACTCCTCTTGACCCCTCGCAAACATCTTTGGGGTCAATTTTCATTTTACTCTTTGTTAGAGGAACTCTATTTCATGAAAGGAACATGCCTACCAATTTTCAAGCAGGATGATCAAGTAGTTTAAAAATGTAAATATTTATCGATTACGCCTCTTAATCTCCCGAAATTAAACTTGGTAGTTGATATTCGCGAAACCCATTTTGTAGCGGTTCTCTACTTTACGAAAGGAATCTGCTTATCAAATTTCAAGACTGTACGTCTAACAGTTTAAAAATGGGGATAATTGTCTATAACGCCACTTGAGCCCCCGCAACGCCACTTCTGGGTCTGTTTTCACAAAACCCATTTTGTAGGGGAATTGCACTCTATGAAAGGAATCTGCTTATCAAAATTTGAAGACTGTGCGTCCAATTAGTTAAAAATGCAAAAAATTATCAATAATGCCCCTTGAACCCCCGCAACACCACCTAGGGGTCGATTTTCACAAAACACATTTTGCTGTGTATTTCTATCCTATGAGAGGAATCTGCTAACCAAATTTCAAGACTGTGAGTCTAATAGTTTAAAAAAAGAAATAATTATTTATATCTGCCCTTAACCCCCCGCAACACCCCTTGGGGTCAATTTTCTCCAAACCCGTTTTGTAGCGGATATTTACTCCATGAAAGAAACATTCCTACCAATTTTCAAGCAGGTAGGTCAAATAGTTTAAAAACGAAAATATTTATCTCTTACGCCACTTATTCCCCTGCAACGCCACTTAGAGGTCTGTTTTCACAAAACCTTCTTATAGCTGATCTCTACTCTATGAAAGAAATCTCTTTATCAAATATAAAGACTGTGCGTCTAATAGTTTAAAAATGAAATAATTATCTATAACGCCCCTTAAGTCCCCTCAACGCTACTTGGGGGCAATTTTCACGACACCCATTTTTAGCGTATCTCTACCCTATGAGAGGAATCTGCTTACTAAGTTTCAAGACTGTACGTCTAATAACTTAAAAATAGGAATTTATAACACCCCTTAAACCCCCCGCCCCCGCTACACCCTTTGGGGGTCAATTTTCCCAAAACCCATTTTGTAGCGGATATTTACTCCAGGAAAGAAACTTACCTACCAATTTTCAAGCAGGTAGGTGAAGTAGTTTAAAAACGGATATATTTATCTATTACGCCCCTTAATTCCCCGCAACGCCACTTAGAAGTCTGTTTTCACAAAACCCGTTTTGTAACTGATCATTATTCTACGAAAGGAATCTATATATCAAATTTAAAGACAGTGCGTCAAATAGTTTAAAAATGGAAATAATTATCTATAACGCCCCCTAAGCCCCTGCAACGCCACTTGGGGGTCGATTTTCAGCAAACTCATTTTGTAGCGGATCTCTACTCTCTGAAAGGAATCCGCTTACCCAATTTCAAGATTGTACATCAAGTAGTTTAAACATGGAAACAATTATTATTAAAGCCCTTAACCCCCCGCAACGCCCCTTACGTTTCGAATTTCGGAAAATCCTTTCTTAGCTGATGTCTACTCTATCAAAGGAACATGTCTACCAAATTTTAAGTCTGTAGGTTGAATAGTTCCAGAGATTTCGTGATTAGTCAGTCAGTCAGTGAGTGAGTCGCTTTTCTCCTTTATATATATATAGATTGCAAGCATTTTCTTTCATAAGTTTTTATTTTTAAAATAAAAAATATTTTGCGTTTTATAAAAAATACAGTTTTATTTTTCAGCTTTGGATAAATTTGTTTTTATATTCTGGTTGACATACAATCACTCACATATAATTTAAAAAAAAAAAGATTTCTTCACGCAAAGTTGTCGATATGGTTGCCAATGCCATTACCTCGTTTAAAAGAAGGTTCAAATTAAAAAAAGATAGAATTTGCGTTTATGGTAAGTTTGATAATATTTGAATAGTAATTGAAGTTCATCTTAACTGCTCTTAAGATTTTAATATACATTTTTGCAAAATGATACAGATAGTATTTAATTATTTAAATATATATAATAATTTATTGCCCAATTATTATTTTGCAGGATTACAATTTTATTCATTCTACAGTATTCAATTTCTTATGAAAGAAAATTTTTGTTGAATTTTCTCTAAAATTTCTTCCAGATTTAAGAAAAAAATGTATGCTACAATGAACCTTTTAAACAAAACAAAACAAAACAAAACAAAAAAATCTTTAAAAAAAAGTTAATTTAAGAAAAAGAGATTTAGCTAAATTTTTAGTATATAGACATAAGTGTTTCCTTTTTTTTTTGTAACAATTTTATTTATTGATTCGAAAATGGCCAACGCAACTGTAGTACGAGAATATTAATAAAAATTTTCAATAAAACAGTTAAGATTTTTTTCCTACACTCTTAATTGTTGTGTGTTACATAAATTCATTTTCTTCTGAGTAAAAATATTACTCTCCATACAAACATAAAAAGAAATATCTCATTTCTTAAAGCATTCTATTAACTGGACATCTCAGAGTTTTTAAAAGAGAATTTTCCATAAAAAACAATTGCAAGAATTACCTTTGATCTTTTTTTCCTCGGCCGCCTTTACTTTGAGCAGAATACTGAAGCAATACAGTAACAATTTGGGCCTTACCTTAAAATCTAACCGTAACCATGTTCCGGTGTTCACGTACCGTGTTAACTGCCATGATTTCGCGCCAAACTCGAAGCTCGAATTCGAACTTTTTCAAGGTCGTAGCCGGTCCGACTAGAAATCCATTCCACTTTCTCAGTGGCCATTATCATTTATCACTTATATATATGTCTTACACTGATAACAATTCCTTTTTCTTATCTTACACATATGTACACATTCCATTTTTCGGACAAGGGATTGCAATATCTTGGTACTGAATACCAGTATTTTGAGCCATTTGTACAATTTTATAATATTGGTATTTACAAGTTTAAGTACCGTTTTTCGGAACATACTAGAAATTTTTTCAGTTGCCTCCTCTAATGTCCAGGGATCGCCAACATAAGTATAATATATTATATAATTATAATTATTTTATAAAAATGAAAAAAAAAAGAAAAGAGATTAACCAATTCAAATTTGATCAAGTTTATAGTAAATTTTCTTCAAATTTTTTACCCGCAAATCTATCCACACTCTGTAGAATTCGGTAGAATTATCGAAGATGAGGACACTAATGTCCGTAGTGGAAAGGAATTGTCCCTGGAACAAAAATTAGAATTAGCGATAGTTAAAAAAAAAAATTCAACAAACCAAAATGCAAAACAGAAATCAGCTATATATCCAAAACCATCGGACGAGAAATCGATTTATTTGAAGATGAGGGATTTAGAGTTAAATACTTGGAAAAGGTATATCGCGCACACATTGCTTATAGTACCACCAACTAGCGTAGATGCCGAAAGAGCGTTTTTTCGATAGTTGGTAATTTTTGTACAAAATTACGTTCAAAACTTAATGACAGTACAATTGATGCATTGTGTTTCTTAAGATTACATTTCAAAAATTTGTAATAGTACCAGTTTTTTTTTTTATTTCTTAGATACTGTTATAATTTAAAAATTACAAATTATTTTTTACGATATTTACATTTTATAATAAAACTGGCAAATAAAATAAAAAAACACCCTTTTTTTTCTCTTTCTTTTTCTAAAATTTCTACTACCGGTATTATAAGTGGCCGCGTTAACCGAGTGGTCTAGGCATCGGATCGTGACTAGCATGTCATGAGTTCGATCCCAGTACCACTGAAGACCCGCCGTGTAGGGGAGGGATGCACGTCCTCCCATTGGTGTGGTGTGGTAATTAGGAGAGGGGGTGCCAGCTCAGGTGTCGTCCGTGTCACTTGACCATGGTTCAAAATTACGTGGACTGTCCCCAAAAGCCCTCGTGTAGCTGAACAGTGGGACGTTAATATTCACTCACCGGTATTATAAAACCAGTATTCAGGGAACTAATATCTAAAAAATACCGAATACCGGTATGAGCTTTTGGTCCGATATTGCAATCCCAAATTCCGACATTTGGGAGAGAAAATTGAACTTATTTACCTCCGAAACCGAAATGATTAATATTCCTTGAAATAGAAATTTCTTTTTGTCTTTTAGACCGGAAGAGTTTTGTAAGCAAGCCCATAGATTTTTTAAATTTTTTATTGAGAACATTTATAAATTCCCGTGCACCACAAAGTATCACACGGGGCTTACAGAAGTAAGCATACATTACGAAGGAAAGAAAGAATTTTTAAAGTCATGAGGGATTACAATAGAAACATTCATACCTTCTCCAGGATTCGAACCTAAGCCCTACGGCGCCGTAGTCAGCGTCACTAACCACTGTATCGGATAGGCGTCATAGATTTCATAATGAAAACGATGTTCGAGATTTTATAGTAGATGCAAACGATTGCAGAAGGTAAACAATCCTTTGGGTCGTGTATGTGTGTTTCAAAAGTGCAAACCAACCCATTGGTCAAATATGTCAAGTTCATAGTACACGACGGATATCTCTATGGTCAAGCCAAGATGGCGCATAGTGATAACATTTTACAAAAAGTATTATTATTATTTTTTAAATTTCTGTTTATTGAATTTATCACGGCATTCGTCAATGAATAATTACTCTAGTAATATTGAATAATAGCAACAAATATATTTGCAGTTGATAACAAAAATGTACGCTTCTATAATTTTCTACATTAAAAACGTTTCGGATAACAATATGAATACATTTATAGTAAGTTTGAGAAACAATAATGATAAGTTATACACTGTGGCGAGCATAGGAATTTTTCAAGGGGGAGGGGGGTCCTGGGTTGAAATTCCGCCATTCTTATTTCGTGCTCCAATATGCCGCCCGACATATTCTTTTTATTTTTTTTATTTTGGGGGAAAAAACTTTAAAAAAATTAATTACTGAGTAAATAATTAGATTTAATTAATAATATTTATTATGGATTACATAAGCAGCATTAATTAATAAAAATTATTATTGCTTAAATAATTAGATTTAATTCATAAAATTAATTATTAATTAAATAATTAGAATTAATGGGTAAAATTAATTATTGAGTTAAATTTAGCATTAATTAATAAAATTATTTATTGAGTAATTAATTAGCATTAATTAATAATAAATATTCAATTTTACACACAATATGCATAGGATTATAATCAAGGGCTTTGGGGAGAGGTCCGGACGCCCCCCTCTGTCTGCGTCACTGGTTATACATATTAATTAATACTTTATTCTGTGATTAGTAAGAAAATATTAAATATATATATATAAATATTCATTACTTTTAATTAATCAGGATTAATAATTACTCATCTGGTTTTGACTTATGCATTCAATAAGTCTTTATCAAAATCAAGTGGTTGTGTGTGAAAATATGAAAGAGAAAAAAAACGAGTGCGATCCCCTGTATTTTTAAGACAAGAGGTAATTGAAATATTTTTATATGTGTACTGTGACTCACTCGCGTATTTTGCCCTGATGGGGCCCAGTATCAATATTCCTTGGGGGCCCTTTTTAAAAAATGGGAACTCTGTTAAAAGGACTATTGATAACATTGTACAATTTTTTCTTGCATATGTTGGGGCCCCTGTTCTTGGGGGCCCGTATCATTGATATGGCAATAGCTACGCCTGTGCTGTAACTTAAAAATAACAAATAATATGTATACAAATTTTTTTAAAGCCGATTCCTACTTAGGTCAACAAAGAAAAATTTTATTTTAGTTACTTTTTATTAAATAATTGCAATTAATATATATAAATATGTATATACATATAACATAATCACACAATATAATATGACAAAATAGAAAGCGATTTTACTTGCAATTTTCCATTTTCCTTTCTACATATGGTGTTGGAGTATTTTGTGTGTGTGTGTGTGTTTGTTTGTTACTATTTTACTCATTAATTAAATTTAATTATTCTAATAAAATAGTGAAGAAAAAAGAAACCACATTTTCAGACATTATGCCATCCCAGGTGGGATTCGAAACCACGACCTTTGGATTAAAAGTCCAACGCGCTATCCATTGCGCTACAGGGACACAACACAAACGATTTTCCTTCCTATATAAGCTGTTGGACTATTAATTTTGTTTATTTTTATTTATTTATTTTTTAATTTAATGAATGAATTAATATCTGAAAAACTGTATTAACATCAAGCGTCATCGACTTCAAACTTTTAAAAAATGTATTTAAAGAATGGATGAGTAGAAAAGTATTTATGAAAAGATATATATATAACATAATATATTATATATATATATTATTATATATCGTACATAGGGATAGGGAGAGAGTGAACTCTCCCTATCTCTAGTGAGTGACGAGTGAGTGAACTCTCTCTCATAGTAGAGATTTTGAAAAATAGTTAGCATGATGAGTAATAATGCTATTAATAATTCTACATAATCTAATGTAACATGACCGCGGTAGCCTAGGGTCATGGTCACGGACACGAGGTTGGCGTGTCTTGAATTCGAGTCCTATTGCCCTCTGAAGACCCTCCGTATAGAGATAAATCTGTCGAGGCTCAAAGTTCTCTCTTTGGCGTGGTGTGGTAATTAAGAAGAGGGGTACCAGTTCATTTTGCGTCATCGTCACTTGACGTAAGAAAAAACTTATACTCACATCGAAGTCAAGTGGTATTAAAAACGAAAAAAAACCAAACAAACAATTGCTGACGAACATCTATATTTTCAAGACTAAATGTTCACTTAAGTATTTTTACTGTGAACTTAAATTATGGACTAGCTCTACCGTAAAGCTTACTATGGGGCGCTACAGTCATTAGTACCCTTTTCTTCTTCCGGTTAATGCAAAATCGCCATGCTTTGAGCTAAAAAAAAAAAAAATTAACAAGGTATATTTTAGAAAAGATACTGAAATAAATACTATAAAATCCTGAATCTGAAATCTACTGATCATCTTCTATCCATATAGTGTAAAAAAAGTTTCAAAAAACTTGCATTAAAAGTTTGAAAAACTCAGTTGAATTTTCGATGTTTTCCCATAGATTAACATTACACTGGAAGTAAGTGAGGGTTCCACTCAATGTTGTTGTTTACAAAGTAGAACTAGTCCATAAAAAGTTGGCTTGATATGTAATAATCCGGGACGTCTTAAAGCATAGGTTCTCAACGTGGGCGATAGCGCCCTTGTTCGCGTTTGAGGCATTCACGGGGGGCAGCAAAAGACCCAGAGAAGATTAGGGGGCGTTGAGATGGCACGGACGCTGATTATGTACTAACAAAAAGTAAACTTTAACACTTATGTTGATTGTATGTATTTAAATCATTTCTATATCAGTACGAAAATCACAAAATTAGGTAGTTCGGGAAGTGGAGGAAAAACTTAAAACATTACATTCATACCTACATTAAATTGAATGATATAGTGCATTTTAATCTCTGTAGGTGAACGTGTTGTCTTTGTTTGTGAGCAGTAGGAAAAATGTTTCATCCACTGCATTTCATTACGTATATTATCCAAGAAACAAATATGTTAACCAGGAATTCACATGTGATTCTTTAAAAGCTGAAACTGTCAATTTTTTGAAAGCAATATTTTATTATGAATTACTTTGTATCATCAAAAGCCCGCCTGTCTTTATAAAAGGTAAGCCTAAACCTTTTATTCCAATCTTATAACTGAAGAAGAAGTTTCAATTCCAACAATATCCTGTCTATGACTAAAATATATAATATATTACACATTTAAATACATTTGTGGCAATAGCTATTTCAGATTGTCAAGTAAAACAATTGAGGCTTTAGAAAACAATTAAATTAAAAATATGTTCTATTAGTAATAGAATACTTTTAAAGTTTTACTCTTGTTTTCAATATGTATGATGCACACTCTTATTTCTCTACAGTGGGAGGGGGCGGCATCAAAATATTCACAAGAAAA
>BMAO01028273.1:0-30920 GCA_019973975.1 Trichonephila clavata | reverse complement strand
TTGTAGTTGAAGAACCGTATTAATACTACTTCTGTGGGGGTAAAAGCCATGATGATTTACGTGAAATTTTTTTTTTTTTTTTTTAACATTTATAAACCTCGTGCACCACCGAACGTATAACACGGGGTAAACAACACAGACAGAAGAAAGGATTACAACACAAACATCCATGCCTTCTCCGGGATTCGAACCCAGTCCTAAATTTTTATTTTGAAAGCTGAAATCTAACATTCTGTGTAGGATCATTCTTTCTATTAATTCGGCAACTACTGAGGTAAGTGAAATTGGGCGATATGACGCTATTTCCTTGTAAAGATAATGACTTTATAGTGAATGTCAACATGATTTTGTTGTATGCCAATAGATGGCGCCTGTATCTCATTTGTAGTTATAGTTTTTCTTATGTAACTTCCTTCTAGCTCTAGCCACCTTGTGTGCAGGTTGTAAATTTAAGTCTGTGATAATTCTCGTATTTCGTAAATAATAAAAACTTAAACAATATGACGCTATTTCCTTGGGATTTTTGTGAGGTTTTATGAATGGTAAAATAATTGCGCGAGTCCAATCTTTTGGAATTTGACTAGAAGACCAACTGTCATTAAAGGATTTCAGGAGAAGATTTATTGCTTTGATTTGGAGGTGGTTGATTGTTTGGAGAGAAATTTTATCATGCCCTGCACTGCTGTTTTTTTTTTAATAAGATACTGCTATTTTTAATTCTTTTAAAGAGAACGACGGTTCATTAATATCTTGGCTATTGTCCGGAATAAAAATATTTTGGATACTATTATTGTTTTGTTTTGCGTAATATTTTAAAAACAATTTGCTTGGGATTGTTCGTTTGTTAGTATGATTCCATTATTCTCAATGATGTTAAATGAATAATAGTTCAAATTTGCTCTATTTTTGATTATCCCGATTATTTTAAAAAGAATATTGGGAGAAGAGATTTTTTCACAAGTCTTATGCCAAAAGTTTTCTTTACAGGTTTTTTATAGTTCGCTTAAGTTTTGCACTTATTTCTTTATATTTTATCCAGTCTTCTTCTTTAAAGTATTTTCTTGCTTTCTTTAGGAGTTTTTTTTTCTCTTAAATACCCGCATGCTGCTGTCCACCATGGAGCTCTTGAATGGATCTGTTTTATTTCTGATTCCTGAGATAAGATTTGGGCTTTTCTAATTTCTTCTATAATATCTCTATTTATATTTTCATTTAAATTTAGCTTTTGTTGAATAAGATAATTAAATTTGTTCCAATTTGTTTTTTGTCTAAAATTATTTGTTGTTGAGCTGTTTGTTCTTTTGTAATTAATAATAATTGGAAATGGCCACTTTCAAAATTATCAGTGCTTGTGGACCACGACATATCATAATTTAAATTTATAGATGATAATGAAAGATCTATAGATGTAAAAATTCCCGATGAATGGAGAAAAGTTGGGCTTTTATCGTTTAATAAAATTAAGTCATTTTCCATAATCCAATCAAAAATCTTCCCAGACGTATTTGAATTTTTTGAACCCCATATTTCATGAGATGTGTTGAAATCTCTCAATATTAAGCTATGATTATCTATATATGATGCTATTTTTGATAAACTGTCGTCTTTAAAGTTACCCGGTCGGATGTAAATATTAAAAATTGTGATAGGAACTGTATCTATCTGAACTTTGACTATTAAAATTTCTAAGTCTTCGCTAATTTCTGAGAATATTTTTACTGCGCTATTATCTTTGTTTAAGACTATCATTAATCCTCCTCCTCTTCTGATTTCTCTATCGATTCGGAATATATTCTTATTGGAATTGTGAAATTATCATTAGGGTGTAGCCAAGTTTCTTGAATTATTAAAATGCTTGCTTTTTGAAAAATTGGCGTGAATAGAATATCTGATCTTTTGTTTTTGATTCCACGTGCGTTCCATTGGATTATATTCATGATTTAAATGGGGAAAATGTGCAATACTACGAATTAGTTTAAATGTTCAAAAAAGAAAGCCAATTAATATTTATTTTATTTTTTTAAAATTTTTTATTGAGGATGTAAGAAATTTTGTATATTTATCTAAATTTTATTTTGTTCTATTATACTTTCTAAATTATTTTCTCTCTTTTCTGAAATGTTCTTTAGTCTTTTTGCTTTTTCATTTATTTTTCTATTAATTCGAAAGTCGTTATCTTGTGAAACTGTTATATTGGATGCAATTTTTTTAACAAAGATTCTATTGTGTTCATCAAGGATGAAAATTTTAAATTTATTTGAGTTACCATCGCGTTTAGTTCTACCGTAAAACGTTGTACAATTTGTTCTAATTTCTTTTTAAATATGTTGTTATTTTCTTCCAATTTTAATTTTAACTCTTGAAATTTTTTTTCTAGAGTTTCTATCTTATCAGTTTGCTTATCATAAGTTATGGCCGAGAATGAGGCCTTTTTTTTCTTTATAGAACTTTTCGACTGCTTCGTTTCTCGAGATTTGTTGCTTATTTTTAATTTTTAAGATTTCGACTTCCCCTTGATATTTTTTATAACTTTTATCGTTAGCTTCATGATTTTCTCCACAACAGCTACATTTTTTTTGTATTTATTTCTTTACACTCATCTTCATAGTGGTTTAGTGCGCATACAAGGCATTTAATTGAGCTTCTACAATATTTATTTATGTGACCAAATTTCCAACATTTAGTACAGTTTTTAGGTTTTTCGAAAAAAAGGCTAGTTCTAAACATTTTAAATTCTATTGATACTCTTTCGGGATCGTGCATCCAATTTGGATCCAGATTCTGTTTTTTTAGTGAACCGTTGAATGTCCAAAATTGCGTAATTGTTATTTTCTAGTTCCGATTTTATGTCATATATTGTGTATTCCGTGTCAATTCCCTGCAAAATGTAACTAGTACTTAGGCCAATAAAGGATAATCTAGAACTTATTTTAAATCCATTAATTTCTTTAATTTTTAAAGCTTCTTTGGCGGTCACGCAGCTATTTGTTTTGATTAGGATTTCTGAATTTCTTGTTTTGCTTATACTCTGAATACTTTTCTTAATTGTGAAAGCCCTCATTATTAATTCTTTTAATTTAAGTGGATTACTACTCTGAAAGTTATTTTCCGATTTTAAAAAAAATTGTAATATTCGGCCTCGTATTTAAATCCAACCTTTCCTCAAACCTGGCCATCAATTCCATATTAGTTAAATTACATCTATATTTATTTAATGGTAAGCCTGTATTGGTTGTCTCCACCTCCATTTTATTTTCTGGGTAAGAAAAATCACCCATTTTTTCTACCCTACTCCAACACTCTATATATTTTGAATTAATACATTAACTTGTGTAAGTTCTAAAATTAAGAAAAATTTCTTCAAAGTTAGATGAAAGTTATACTAATGAACTTTCAAAAAAGAAAAAAAAAACTTAATGAGAAACGATTTTACCAATTCGGATCCACTTTAACTCTCTCAACCAACAAAATTTTCGCTCCCAACTCTCAATTTCTCTTTTCTCCACTACATCATAGCCTACTACTTCTGAACACGCGCGGTGAGCGAAGGCAAAGTTGCAGTTAATTATAGTTTAACAAAACTTATATATATTAAAAAAATAAAGCCCCCCCCTATTTTTTTCCTTAATAATTTTATTCTTATATTATGAATTATTATTATTTTTGATGTGTAACATCTTTCCTCTCGGCTGCTGAAGATTTGTAGGAGTGATTTCGTAAAAAGAGACAGAAATGTGTAACAGGAAGTTGGGGAAGCGCGCGCTATTTGCTTTGACCAATCAATGCACTTGGTGATGTCTCTTCGCTACCCTCGCAGTGAAGTTCTGTTTTTCTCCTTCATTCGGGAGGGGCTCCACCCCCCCCCCCTCCTCCTCATCCTGCGTTTTAGGACGTGGGATCTTTGTTTGTGCGATCCTTTCGCTCAATTGTCAAAGTCTGAGGGCTCACCAAACAGATTTCGACGTTATTTCAAAAAATTGTACGTTACTCATGTTGGCAGAGAAGTGGTTAGATAATGACGAACGTGTTTCGATACCTGACTTCAATTGCTGCGTATAATTTAAACGACCGGGCCGCAGAGCAGCTGGTGTTAAGATCTATCGCAAACAGCACAACTCACATGTTGGGATTCCTCATATGGATATTACTTATCGTGAAACAAGTGGACTGGGTATGGTTAGTCAAGATATTGGGGACATATATGCGGCAAAAGGCTTATTTGAAAATGGACAAACAGTAATTTCGGTGGTCGTATGCATTTCTCCGAATCAAACGGTTCAAAAAATTAAAGATTTCCTGCATTTTTTACTTTTACCATATACCGAAGGTGGTTCCGCTCTTTTTAAAAAACTATCACTCGCTTCACATGATTTTGAGTAGAGATTTTAAAGTTAACTTCAGTTTGCTAGAACCCGAGCCACTCCTAGCTTTTTTAAATGATGAACTCAAGCTGGAAATGAAAACAAATCGAAATGTTTCGACAACTAACAGTGGTACTATTATTGACGCTATTTTTCGACGGTTTTTAAATACTTTGAAATCACAAGTATATGTGTCATATTTTAGTTATAAGTTTTCATTACCACTCTTCCCCAAATTGAACAAGAATAATTGTTTTTGATAAAAAAAATTGCAGACAAGTTCTTAGCATAGTCATGTTTGCTAAACACAAGAGGAGTATGAGGCTCGATCCCACATTCTTTAAACCCTTTCAACGGCATTTCCAACGGTAGCTGATTTGAAGTAAGTGATGCTCAAGAGCTCACCAATGTTTTTGTATGTGATGGTTTGTTCTGGATGAGTGACCATAAAGTTGTTATAATCATAGCTATAGGGTGTTTTTAACGGGTCGAAAAATGACACAACAAGGGGCTGGAGACGATGTGATGTGTGCGGCGGCAAGCCAACCATGATGTTTTTCGCTCTGCAATATAAGATAGCCTGCAAAGCTATATGAGTTGTGTGATTATCAAAAATCAACAGAATAGAAGATCCTTTGCTTGGTTTCACATGAAGATAAAAGTGCTTCAAAAAAGAGAAAAAGGTGCCCTCATTGTTCCAGCCGTTATCACTACAGTTCCTGGTGCTCTTTCTACAAGTCCAGGAAGCATTCTTTTTCTTGTAAAAAATCAGAAAAAGTGGCAGTAGTTCTAAAGCAACAAATATTGTTATATTCCTACCTCTTTAGGGAGGGGGGGGGGAGGTCTTAGCGGATGACAAATATTTTTTTTCCTGGTTACCCTCTTTTGAACAAAACCTTTCCCGATCCGATGTACCCCTTAGCCACAGAAAAGATGGAAGCACAAGGTCGCGCGGGCATACACACAGTCAAACAAGTGTTCACAGGATTTAATAGAATGGACAACAATAGTTAGTTTAATAAATTCTTAAACACGGGGTAAGATGACGAGCTTGTCATCTTGCCCCAGACTGTCTGTTTAAAAATATTCGTTCGCATTACCATGAAGGAAGGCAATTAATTGACATTTATTCATGGTAATAGGTAGTATTTAAACCAAGTAACTCATAAATATTATACAAAAACATTATATCTTACCTGTATCTGTAGCAGAGCTCATTTACACATGCATAAAAGTTATATCAAGGCAGCAAAAAACAATCAAAGCTTCACAACTAACACAAAAATGGCTATTTATACTATTGTTTAACAAACGGCCAAAATGAGAGCCGGTAGGTGTTCATTTGATGCTGCTACCTAGCGGAATACCGAAAAAATATTAAGACATTCATTATTTTGCCCCGGTCTCCCCTATATCCTTATGGACTGAATACCATACCTTTTGAAAGAAATATCTTCCAAAGCATTCAACAAAAAATGAATATTTTTTCAACAACGATAATTTTACAATTTATACAATTAAAACATGCAAAAGAACTAAAGGAATAAGAGACAAAAATGACAGCATTTTAAATTACTGAATTATGCTGCAAATTTAGGGGGACATTTCATATTTAAAAAAATAAAATATTAACAAAAAAACAACCCTTATAAGCATATTCTAAGAAGTAATAATTTAAAAAAAACAAGCTTTACACATATAATTAAGGATATAAATCCTTTTTAATGCATACATACTATATAAAAAAAGTGAAAGAGTTAAAAATTCTATTCAATGTCGTATTATTCTTTTCATGTGAATAAAGCTCACATTTACTTTATTAAAATACTTAATAAATATGTTCAACACTTTCAAATTAGCAACATTAGTATTAAAGAAGTTTTTAAGTGTAATAAGAACTCTCAAACTCAGTGGCGCAACAGCCCATGAGAGCCAAGGCCTACTGTGCCCAGTAATAAGAAGTACGTAGATCAAATTCTTAGCAAAAATAAAATGCAAAATAATAGTTGTCAACTGCCATAATTATTCTAAATTTACAAATGAACATCATAAACATTATCAAAGGTGATTTCAATATTACAAAAAGTAAAAATTCTTAGAGAAATTTTGAAAAAAAAAAGGCACAAGTTTTAAAATAAATGAATTTTAATAATAAGGCAATTAAAACAAAAATTAATAAAGATATTGAAAATTTTATAACAAACCCCCCATAAATCTGAGCAATTTCCTATTTAGACTTCTAGGGTTAACTTTATAGCCACACCATTTTCTTTTAACCAAGCAAGATTTTGAACAAACTATATTTTATTTTTTTCTCACTAAATCTTTTATCATAAATGCATAGTTCAATTCACCGTCCGTTCCTTTTTTTCAGAAAAAAAAAATTAGGTACTAATTATATTTAAAAATGTAATTGTGGAGAGATCTACATCCTCACACATGATCCTTTAAATAATACTCTGTGATATAAAAGGTCTCATATTCAGAGTAGCTCACTAAAAATTCTTCTAAAGAAACAATCTTGGATTTTGTAACAAAATGCGGTTAATAAGAGTTTATGTAATGTCTGTAATAAGTAAAATACAATATATCTACAAAAAATATTCTGAAAAATATACATATATTGATCATGTTACTGTGCCAGTATTCATTAAATATTTAAAAACATTTTACTTATTTGAAAAATTATTTAAACTTTAAAATACAAGAATAATGTAAATTTTTACGCAATTTGAGATTGTGTTTATAATACTTAACTTAAAAGCTGAATTCTTTTTAAAGTTCATTAGTTTAATATAATTTTTGTTTACTTGCATTATAAAATTTCGAATAATTATAGTTTTTCATTATTTTCTAACTATGTCACAGATGAAAACTATTTGGTTCAGTTAGGATGAAAGTGCATTTATTAATCTTCCATTTTCTTAGAAAATTTTGCATTTAAAAAAATTATGATATCAGAAAACAGGATTTGTGTGTGTATTAATAAGTGATATATTGTAATTTTCTTAAAAAAAAATAGTAATAAAATTTGGTAAAGCGGTTAGATTACACCTTTAGACAGTTACTACAACAGTGTCATGCTAAGTGGCTAATATTAAAAATCTAAATAAAATCATTTAATTATATACAGAGGCAGATTAAGGTAGTTGGAGGTCGCTGGCTGTAAAAGATTTGAGGCCCAAAAGCTTAACCGTCGAAAAACTAAAATAGTGAAAAGAGTCGCTTACTTTAAATTCTCAAAATAAAATGTATTGCTATAATAAAACTAATCTTCTAAAGAAAAATCTTAACTGTATATAAAAAAAAATTAAAAACCCTACTTAAGAGCTTACAATTTGATTTCTCTCTTTGGCAAATTCATATAAAGTATTTTTACCATATCTATTTTGTCCAAAACATTTTATTCTGTATATAATATGGCCATGTTGTTCAATTTGTCTTTTCCCCATGGTACTTCTTAAATTATTTTTGACCCTTTTTAAAATTAAAAAAGATCATTCACCTGATGCATTCAATATCAGTATTGTTAAAAATATTTTCAAAAGCTTTTCTACATTAGGATTTCTGTTGCATCTCAATAAATTTCTAGTGGGGGTTTCATTCTATCTTTGTTTTCTTTTCATTTCTTGTTCCAAGGTGGCATGATTGGTTTGAAGCTGGCCTTTGCACTCATCAAGCTTGGGGCCCCTACCAGCGCTGGGGGCCCCTGGTAGTCGCCAGGTCCGACCTTCGCTTAATCCGCCATTGATTATATACAATAATTCATGATTTATCAGTGTGCCAAGTCTTTCAGGTGAATACATAATAAAATTTAAAATTATTTTTCTACCCAGTAATATGGAAGATCAAACTGGAACAGTTAAAGAATTTTTTTATTTGAGGCATAATTCATTTTAATTGAATTTATGTAAATAAAAAAATATTCAAATTTACAAGTTATAAATAGACTTGAGAACTAGAATACTTTTGCATCAAAAGAGTACACATTAACTATCTTATCTCCAAAGAGATTTTCTGGTAGTTGTGCGTTATATTGACTTTTTAAATAAAAAAAACATGAGATGTAGCTAATAGTGGGGAACCATTTTAATTTCAAAAACAATGATAATGATGACAGCATTTGACAACATTTCTTAGTTGGCAAAAAATATCAAATCTATAATGGAGAGTAATGATTTTATTTAGGTTTGTACTGAAAAATTCATTTAATGGCTTTCTCTATATAATCTAATAAAAATTTACAATCCCATAAATCAGTTATCCTTTTTACTAAGTTTAAAGGAACAACGAAAAAACACAAGGTTATGATTAGCTTGTTCATATTGCTTACCATCTTACACAGTTATTGAAATACAGTTATTCCAAAAAAAATAATTCAGTACTTAGATTTTTTTTCATCAACTAATTTCATCAAACAAAAGATGTCGCCAAATACAATATACACCAAAAAATTATTTCCATACGTGGCCAAACACAGTAATATCAATGATGTCAGCATTTAGTGACATTTCCCCCCCCCCACTGGAAATGTCTTCTCGTTAGGCAAAATACATAATTCAAATCATTGGTTGATAACATGATACATAAGTAGAAAAGTCTCCCTTCATAAAGAGGATCATGATGTTATCAAGACATAAAAAGCCATCATCCTTTTGAAACAAAAATCTATCATATCAAGAAGATTACAAGCAATGGCTGAAAGAAAAAGAAGTAAAGTTCTTTATCATTTCTGATATGTAAATATGTATTAGAAGTTTCCCTGAGGATAGGTGTGTGTTGTAGCTGAGCAAAAGACAGATGTTAGATTCCTCCATTTTGATAGAAATTAGTTTATTTTCGTTCCCTATGACACGGAATGTTTTGTAGGTTTCCTTAGTGAAGTATTTTTTTTTAAATACCGTGTACTCAGGTATTAGCGTCACCACAGGAAAATTGGCATCACACGAATTGCACTTTGATATCAAAACAACAAAAATTGTATCCTATTTTATTTTTAAAAAAAAATACCAATCAGATTTCGACGGGAAATGGCGCGATTCCCGTCGCGCAAATTTGGCTACGGTGACGTTAATACGTAAGGTACCACCCATCAAAGTTGTTATGGTCAGAAAATTTCACGATTCTCTTAATATCAAAGTATTTTAAAAAATGATTAAAATAAAATCCGAAAAAAAATTATAGTAAATAAACATACTTTTTTCAGAAAAGAAAAAATAAAAAGCTGTAAAACCCAAGATAAAATGAGATTCACAATTAAACTGAAAACATTATGTATGGAAATGTCTGGAAAAAAAATCAAAATCAAATACAACCTTAATAAGAAATTTTTTATAGGCACTATATATTTTCAGTTCAGTTCAGCTCAGTACAGTGTAGCACTGTATAATTGGACGCTTGGCTAACTCCTTATACTCCGACAAAATTTGATGATTATAGTAAATTTGGATTCTATTGATTGATATGATAGAAACTATTAGTTAATATTTTAGAAACTATTGGTTGATATTTTTAAATCAATTGGTTGGTATTAAAATTTTTTCTACTTTTTGGACATGCTCTATTGTTTTACAATTCGCTCTTGTTGGATAGGACCATTCTCCGTGGTTGGAGATAAAATTTTTCAAAATTTCTCGTTGCGCTTTGTATTTGCTGCAAGTTAAAATGAAATGTTCACTTGTTTCTGGCACTTGACATTCCGAACACTATGGAGAATCAGTTTGTTTAAAAAGAAAATAAATATCAATTGCAATTCAATTGCATTTTTTTTTTGCTCACATATTATTAATCAAAACCTCTGACTTTCTATTGTTTGCTACCTGTCTATTCCACTTTTCCAAGATGTGAAATATAATTATAATTTTTATATCTTCTACTTACTGTCCATGCCCCTTCATTTTTATTTTTATGATGTTTTTTGAAATTTGCATGTAAATCTTCCACTGAAATCCAAGGAATAATACTCCAAGGATCTGGAGAGGTTTTGGCTAATTTATCAATTTCTTCATTGATCTCTATTCCTTTATGAGCTGGTACCCAAATGAATGTGATGGATTGAACTATTTGTAGACTCTCTTGCAAAGTTGAACTTAAATTTAAAATGATCGTATTGGATTTCTATTAATATTTTGGATACTTTTTAAACCTGATAAACTTCCGTCAGGATAACATAGCTTTCTGCTTCTGTAACCAAATTTTGTAATGCAGTCCATATGGCTATAACTTCAGTTGTGAAAATTGAAATAAATTCTTTTAGTAGGAAATTTTATCGGACGTTTTTCTTGGGAATTAAAATTCCTATTGTCTGATTTGTACTTTTTGAGCCATCTGTTGCTATTAGGATACTGTTATTGAAATTTGTTTGGATGTAATGTAATCTATAAACATATTTTGTACTATGATAACTAGGAAATCTTTGTTTTAAAAAGGCAGTTCATGTGTATAGATGTTTATTTTATGGCTTTCATAAATTGGTGGAGGCGGAATTCATTGAAGAATATCCACTTTAAAGATGCAGAGTTCTTGGAGGAGGTTGACTGTCTTTTGAAAAATACTGGTTTCTTTTATTTCATTAATGTCCCAAAATAACTTGCATTCGGTGACCAGTTCTTTAATGCTAGTTGTTAAGTTAAAAATTTTGACAAAGGAGATTATGACGATTATTAATACTGCTATTCATAGATTTTTCCATTAATAAATCTACCGGGGTGTTTCTTGGGAGACCTAGGGCTAATCGCCAGGCAGCATTGTATATCGGTTCTAGTTTCTGTCTATTGATACTGCTAGCAAAGGACAATAGTTGACTTCGATAGTCGAAGATTGACGGGTTGTGGCATTTATAATTCTTAAAAGGTGGTCGGTTCTTGTTCCTATTTTAGGAGAAGATAAGGCTTTAATGGCATTTGAATATTTGAATCCTTTCTATCGTAAGTAAATGATATGATTTTTCCAAGTGATATTGGGATAAAAGATTATACCTAAATCTTTAGATTCTTCACTTCGGGAATAGGTTTACTGTATATTTTAAGTAATGGTGGTATAGTGCTTCTTTTTCTGGAAAAGTTGATTAGGCTTCCTTTTTCTGGAGAGGTAGTTAATTTCCATCTTTTACACCAGGCTGATATTATTTAATGATTCTTGCATTTCATCTATTGTTTCTTTCTAATTTGTGCCGCTATTATATAAAAAGATATCATCAGCATATATTAGTAAGTGGTTGTGAGGTTGGATTTCAAAAAGGTCTGACATATATATCATAAACAGAAAAGGGCTCAAAATACAACCTTGAGGAACACCATAAATATTTTTGATGATTTTTGAAAATTTATTTCTCCATTTTATTTGTATTGTTCTCTGGTGTAAGAAATTTTGAATCCATCGCAGTAATCTATTACAATACCCAATTTTTTTTAATTTTGAAACTAGACCACTAGGCTACACTGGATCCTATGCTGCTTTAATATCTAATGCGACCAAGAAAAAATATTCCCTGTATTCTCTAGCTAGTATAATATCACTATGTAATTGGATTAGAGTATTAATGCTGCTTCTATATATATATGAGGGTAAAAACCATGATGATTTGCATGAAAAAATTTATTGCGGTAACTGAAATCCATCATTGCAGGATCATTCTTTCTAATAATTTAGCAATAAGAGAAGTAAGTGATATTGGACGGTATGATGCAACTTCCTCAGGATTTTTGTGAGGTTTTAAGAATGGAAAAATAACAGAGCGAGTCCAATCTGATGGAATATGACTTGAAAACCAACTGTCATTTAAAGATTTCAGAAGTGAATTTATTCCTTTGGTGAGGGAGATCTTTGATTGTTTTGATAGAAATTTTATGATGTCCTGGACTGCTGTTCTTTTGATGAGATATTGCTATTTCTAATTCTTTTAAGGAAAACTTTTTATTTATATCTTGATTATTGTCCGGAATATAGGTGTTCCGAATATTATCATTATTTTCTTTTGCATAATATTGTAAAAAAATGTTTGCTTGGCATTGTTCGTTAGTTAATATGATTCCGTTGTTCTCAATAATATTAAATGAAGAATGGTTAGAATTTTCTCTGTTTTTGATTCTCCGAATCATTTTAAAAAGATCTTTGGGAGAGGTGTTTTTTCGCATGTCTTGTGCTTATAGTCTTCTTTACAAGCTTTAAATTTTCACTTCAGTTTTGTGTTTATTTCTTTATATTAATCTAATCTACCTCTTTAAAGTGCTTTTTTTTTTGCTTTTTTAAGAAGTTGTCTCTTTTTTTGCTTTTAAGTATCCACATGCTGCTGTCCACCATGGAGTTCTTGAATTAATCCTTTTTGATTCTAAATGTAGAGATGAAATTTGAACTTTTTAAATTTATTCTATTATATCCATATTGATATTTTCATTTGAACTTAATTTTTGTTGAAGAAGATAGGTAAATTTGTTTTTTTGTATTAAAGAATTTATTGCTGAGCTGTATGATTCTTTGTATTTAATGATTATAGGAAGGTGTTGACTTCTAAAATTATCGGTATTTGTAGACCAAAAAAAAGATAATTCATAATTTAAACTAATTGATGTTAAAGAAAGATCCATTGATGTAAATATTCCTGACGAATGGAGATAAGTTGGACTTTTATCATTCAGCAACATTAGGTCATTTTCTAGAATCCAATCAAAAATCTTTTTTCCGGGAGCATTGGAATTTTTTGAGCCCCATACTTCATGAGATGCTTTAAAATCTCCTAGGACCAAACTGTGATTATCAATATATGATACTTTTTCAATAGATTGGCGTCTTTAAAATTTCCCGGTAGAATGTAAATTTTAAAAATTATAAGAGGAACTGTCTTTTTATCTGAGCTCTGACTATTAAAATTTCTAGATCTTCACTAATTTAGAAAAAAATTTTTACGGCATTAATTATTTTTTTCATGGCATTCAATAACCCTCCTCCTCTTCTATATTCTCTATCAACTCGAAAGATATGCCTTTTTTGAATAGTGAAAATATCATTTTTATGCAACCATGTTTCCTGAATTATTAAGATGCTTGCTTGTTGAAAAATTGGCTCAAATATAAAATCTGATATCTTGTTTTTAACTCCACGTGCATTCCATTGGATAAGATTCATAATAAGAGGGAATAATAAAAATGGTAAACAAAGTATCCGATTAAATTTCCAGGGGAAAAATCAGATTAGTATTAATTTTTAACTGGAATTATAAGGGAAAACTGGATGTATCTATTTTTTGGATTTGTTCCAATGAACTTTCTAATATATTTCCTCTCTGTTCTGATAATTTTTTGAGTCCTTTTCGCCTTTTCATTTAGTTTCCTATGAATTGGTTTGATGTCATCTTTTGGTATTGTTAAATTGGATGCAGCTTTTTTTAAAGTGGATTCCATTGTATTCATTAATGAGGTGAAACTTGAATTTATTTGTTCTACGAATTTATTTGTTCTACTATCGTGTTCAGTTCTAATGAGAAGCGATTTACTATTTGTTCTAATTTCTTTTCAAAGATATTGTTGTCTTCTTTGAATTTCTGTTCCAATTTCTTGACTTGTTTTTCGAGTTTTTCTGTTTGATATTAAACGTTTTGGCGGAGTAAGAGGTTTTTTTTTTTTTTTTTTGCATTTTGATACTTTTCTATTGCTTTATTTTTCGAAAATTGTTGTTCTGCTTTAATTTTTAAGATTTCAACTTCTTGATATTTGTTTGTTACATATTTTAGAGTTGGCTTCAAGTGCTTCTCCACATCCGCTACATTTCTTTATTTCATTATCTTTACACTCGCTTTCTGGATGATTTAAAGAGCATATTCGGCATTTTATCGAGCTTCGGCAATATTTTTGAATGTGTCCGAATTTCCAACATTTTGTGCATTGTTTGGGCTTTTCCTAGTATAAATAAATTTTAAACATTTCGAATCCGATTGGAACCCTTTCGGAATGATGCATCCAATTTGAGTAATTTTAATCGTTTTGATCGGTATGAATCCACTTTCTGTTTTTTTTTTTTTTTTTTTTTTTTTTGTAAATCGTTGAATTTCCAAAATCATGAAGTTATTACTTTCTAATTCCAATTTTATGTCATCTATAGCATAATCCATGTCAATTCCTTGTATTATATAAGTATTGGTTAGGCCAATAAATGATAATCTTGCACTTATTTTGACTCCATTTATTTCTTTAATATTTCAAGCTTCCAAGGCGGTATCGCAACTGTTTGTTTTAATTATAATTTCATTATTTCTAGTTTTGCTTATTAACTGGAAATTTATTTTTCACAGAGAATGCATTCATAATGGCTTCATTTAATTTAATCGGATTACCAATCTGAAATTTGTTATCTAATTTTTTTAAAATCGTAATGTTAGGGCTTGTAGTAATATTTTATTTTTTCCGAAATATTTCCAATAATTCAATATCTGTGATTTTACTTCTAAAACTATTTGTTGTTGAATAAGAATTCTCCATTTCTATTTCTATTCTGCCCTCTGGGTGAGGGAAATCACCCAATTTTCCTTTCTACTCTTAACACAATTTCTTATAATTACACAACTTGTGTAAATACTAAAATCAATATAACATATTCAAAAATAGAAGAAAGAACTATACAATATAAATTTCTAAGTAAAATCAAAGCAATCTCACCACCTCGAATCAGAAGTTTAAACACAAACTTCCAAGCATGCATTCCATACCCACTCCATCTTTTAAGATGTTTCTCATTTATTGAAAACAGTTACAGTTATTGTTTTTGTGGGATATGGAGCAACAAAGGCTATTACCCCCTAAAAGTCTAAAGAAAAATTGACAAGAAGGCGTGGGCGATATGGGCCACTACCCACGGCCTCGCGGTCCATGGGACATCATGCCTCAAAGCCGAAACAAATAAAACGAAAAGTAAGCAAAATCCAAAAGTCCACCCCACAGGACTTTTATAATTAATAAATTAAAATATTCTCAACTCTATTTCTTTTTCGCCATAAAATAGCGAAAGATTGATACATCGACTTTTTTTAAAAAAAAAAAAAAGATATTTTATTTATCGGTGCATGAAAGCATATGAATAAATAATTCGTGAAAATATTGTTTTCCATTTTCTTTTATTTAAAATTTCTCAACTTTGTCTCTCCCACTCATTCGTTCATATTTAGTCTGGCAACATTAGCTGGAGTTACGCTGCTATCGCGGGGAGAGTCCGCGTTCAGAGACGGGCAATAGCTCAGGATTTCCCATCATTAGAAAGCCAATTAAAGCATCGCATGCAGACAGTCTCGCTTCATGTTTCTATATCATATTATAAATTTTAAAAGTATTTGATGTGAGAATAAATAATAGTGGTACTCGGTATTTTTCAAAATTTATCAATCATGTCAGGCTTAGGGACTAAGATAGATAGAGATAAAGGGAGAAAATGGGAATCTGGTGCAGCAAAAAGAAAAGAGGAAAGAGTTTTATCCAACCTGGTTTAAAGTTCAGGTATGATGAAATTTTTTGGTCAGACTCAATCTGGCAGTACAGAATCAAATTAATCGGTTCCTTCGACTTCTCAACAACATTTATCCGTATCCAAGCCTCCGTTGAATTTGGAAGTTACTCCAGGTGCACCGACTATTGATACCGAACGACAAAATTCGGAAATAGAAATAGAATCAGAAGTTTGCCAATCATAATCTGACGTTATAATTTCTGTGTTAACGTTGAGTAACATAAGTCGCAATCAAGAAGAAGAGATTGACATTAGTTCTCCTGTGAACAGAGATGCCAGTGCTGTAGTAAGGCAAGCATTTTCCAGTTTTGATCCGGGATTGTTTACGTTTCCCATGACAGATGTTCCTCGGTCTCGATGTAGTTCAAAGTGTTCCCACACGGCAGAAAAATAACAGTGAGGAATATTATCCTAAAGATGATGATATCATAGACACTTTTCAAATTTTCATTCCTCAAGAAAACTAAATGTTGGTGAAACTCAACGTCGTCGTTGGTCGTTTTATTCAAGATCTAAAAATAGTTTTCTGTTTTCCATGCAGATTATTTGGCAATTCACAAACTCAAATGGTACAGGCAGGGTGCTGTGATTAGAAACACTTAAGTAGTATGTTATATAGACATGAGAATACTAAAGAACATATGACCTATATGTTCCAATGGATAACATTAGAGAAGGGGATAAAGACGGAGAATCATTAGACCGAGAAAACGAAAGGCGAATTCCTGAATCTCTCAAAAACATTGGTACATTTGTTAGAGAGATTAATTGATAGCATAAATTCCTTAGCCTATTATAATTTGGATTTTAGAGATCACAGAGAATCACTCAAAACAAAGACATTAAGAATTCTAGAAATTTCATACAGACTTATTTAAATATGATCCTACGTTACAGGAACACATAAATCGCATTGATAATAAACAACTTGCACACCATTATCTAAGTCACGATATTCAAAATGAATTGATCAGAATCATGTCAAACAGTTACCAGTGAAGTTATTGGTGGAAGAGAAGAGGCAAATTATTATTCTTTTTTACTCGACTGCATTAGAGACTGTAGTAGAATTTAACAATTGTTGGCCATCTTAAAATATTGTAGTACATCAACTGGAAGTATAGAAGAAAATCTTATCTGATTTTTTTGCTGTCACTGAAACGACTGGAGAGTATTTGACCAATGCAATACTGGAGAGCTAGAAAAAAAATGGCTTAGATATTCAAAACTGTCTTGGACAAGGATACGACAATGGTGCAAATATAGTAGACATAAATAGTGCATTTAAAACTCGAATATTAAATATACAGTCGCTCCAAGCCGAACTCGGACATCAAAGAAAATGTACTAATTAAGTAAAAAAATTTTAAATAAAAATAATTAGCAAAATAATTAAATGCATTTTCAATAATATATTTATTGCAGTATTAAAAACAGATAACAAAACATATAAATTATTACATTGTAACCAGAAATTATGGTAAAAAACAAAACAAAACAAAAATTAATGCACAATCCTAACTTGGACGGCTAAGAAGATTTTTTAAACTAGTTAATATTTCAAATGAATTAATATTTTGTATGTAATTCTTTGTTTTTTATAACCATTTTAAGGCGTTTAGGCATAGATTGCACCAATTTTTCACAAAAATTAGGCTGAATATTGTCCCATTCTTGCAATAATACTCTTTTCAACTCAGTTTTACTTGAAACAGCGTGTTCCCGGACATTTTTGGTAAGATGATCCCACAAATTCTCGATGGGATTTATGTCTGGGCTTTGGGATGGTGTTTCCATGACGTGAGGACAATTATATAGGAGCCAGGAACGCATTCTATAAGCTTTATGCTTGGGATCATTATCCTGATAAAATCTCCAATTATTGCCAAGCGAAAGTTTTTGCACACATAGTGGAAAATTTGTTTTTAAAATGTCAAGGTATACATTCTGATCCATTCTCCCTTCAGTGAAATGCCAAGTTCCTGGGCCAGAAGCTGAAAATGATCCCCAGACCATTACTGATCCGCCACCATTCTTCACAGTTGGTTACAAGTTTTGTCTACGCAATTCCTCATTCGATTTTCTCCGAACATATGGCTTGACATCTGATCCAAATATATTGAATTTGCTCTAGTCAGTGAATAATACTTGTTTCCAGTAAGAAAAATCCTTGTTTTCATGCTCCTTTGCGAATTCACGCCTTACTTTTTGATTTCGCTTACTTAGGAAAGGCTTTTGTCTATCTTTTTTTCCAGTGAGATTTTTCTTATGGAGCACATTTCTAATTGTTGATGGACTAGCTTTTTCCCCTAATTCATTTTCAGCAATAATAGCTAGCTTTGGAGCGCTAAGGAAGGGATTTACTTTCACTTTTCTCACTAAATATCGCTCATCTGCTTCGGTGAAAATCTTGTTATGGGCTTTATAGGCTTATTTTCCACCTGATTATTGGTTTTGTAGCGTTTTATGATGTCATGAACGGGGGAATGACTTCTTTTGACAATCTCCGATATTTCACGCACAGACTTTCCATCTTCAGTGTGCTTAATAATCAATTTCCTTAACTCTATGCTCGTTTGGCCCCTTTGCCTTGACATTTTCAATAAATTAAGTTTTTTTCTGCAATAAATGAAAAAACATCAAATCGAGAATTCCGCTGAACTACAATGTTTTTCATGAAGTTGTCTACAATTTTCACTCAGGGTTGCAATTATTTGGCGCTTTATTGTCAGATGTCTGAGTTTGGCTTGCGCTCTCTTTCTTCCGCAATTTTATTTTTATCTCTAAATTTGTCATTATAATTTATGAATTAGCGTTATTTGGTTTGTTTTTAATAGAGCAATAAATTCATTATTAGAAAACCAACTTTACTTTTTTTTAAAATTCCTTTTAGTCAAAGTATTTTTGCAAAACAAGATTTTTTTCTATAGTGTCCGAGTTTGGCTTGTGGAGCGACTGTAAATCGCAGGGCATTTATCAGACCTGGCGGTTGTCATAGCTGGAATCTGTTATTGGTAGACGCAGCTACCAATATTTTTAAAAATATTGGTAGCGGCAACAAAAATATTTTTTGGTTTTATTCAGAAGATTTTTTTTGTTGTTGCTATTTTTAAGTTCCAGCAAACGATGGAAAAATTATCCAAGATAAATTAAAGCTTACTATTAAGCCTTTATCAGACAAAAGATGGAAAAGTAGAAACTAGGAGCTGAAGTCCGCATTATTACAATTTGATGATGTTGTTGAATGCATAAAAACCTAACGGAACAATCCGACACTCTCAGTAATTGCGATTCCGTTTTAAATGAAATGTTCAGTTTGGAATTTATCGTTTCATTAGATGTATGGTATGAGTTATTAACGCGTGTCAATACCATAAGCAAATTGTGGCAATCTGTACAAGCCCATTTATGCATTAGTGTTGAACATTTTTGTATATTTTGTAGTTGGATCAAAGAGTATGGACAAACTGGATTTGGAATAAGCTTGTCTGACGCTCGTAAGTTTAGTAAGATAAGCAAGTATATGATTTGCTAAAAGATTTCAAAAATAAAATGAATCCAAAAATAAAAGTATGCTTGATTATGAAGGCGGCGATCAACTTATAGAGTTTTTCAGAAGCTGGTATGAAACCGACTTTTTTAATACCATGATAGATTCTGTGATAAGCAATATAGATTCAAGATTTGTTTTTGAATCAACATTTTGAAAATTTTGGTTTTCTCTATGACTTAAACAAGTTTAAAAATATTTCAAAAAGCAAATGCTGAAAACTGTCAAGATTTACACACAGTACTGCCAATAGATGGGAACAGTGACTTTCAAACTTACCCAACACCATTGCAGGTGTTAAACATCTGTTCCAATATGTCAGAGAAAACAATTTGAAAGCCATTTCTCCAAACATTTACATTATTTTTCGAATTTTGTTAAAAATACCTGTAAGTACCGCTTCTGCTGAGAGGAGCTTTTCAAAATCAAAACAGATAAAACATTTTGTAAGAAATACAATGGGTCAGGAAACACTTTCAGCTTTAGCAGTTTTACCTATCGAAGCCGATATAGCATCAAAGATAAATGCAAACCAATCATTAAGGATTTCATTCAAAACTAAAAAATTTCCTTTTCTTTATTTTTTTTTCTCATTATTGTTTAATGTGCCAAAGAAATATGAGTAAAATGTTTGGTTTTTTCTTTATGAATAAAAACTGTTTTTTTATTTTATAAACCCTTTTCTTATGCCAGAAGAGGGCCTCGCGAAATGTATCTTGCCCACATGAAGTTCATGTTTCGCGCCGCCACTGATTGCTCCTCTTGCAAATGTACTCGCGTGTTTTTGGTCAGTCGAAGTGTTTCCACGTTTCGCCATAAAAACAATTGTTTTAAATAGGCGTTAATCTCGTGGGAAAAGTAGAGCCAGTGATGACTTTTAATGTCTGTCGGAAATGACCAGACAGTGGCACGACAGCAAAACCGAATATTCTCTCGTTGCCATCTAAATCGTGCAAAGTTCTATGTAATATTTTGAGTGAATGTATATGGGTCATGATACACTTATCCTTGATCATGATTGAATTCATTTGCAATACTGTAACCAATCCGCTCTTTTTTTCAATGGTACACATTGCATCTTGTATCTTATGAATGTTCAATGGCAGCTGATGCGGAATGTGTAGTTTTTCTACCATCTAACAAAGTGACAACATTATCCGAAAGTTCAATTTCTTATTGCAATCGTATTTTGCAAGGCTGCGACTGCAAGTTTAGTTGCTGTAGGGAATGAAGATGCGGAGGGGGTACTCAAACGCAAAACCATTTGACCCCATTCCAGCAATAGCCAGAAAATTTACGGAAGCTTTTGAAATCCGTATCTAGATTCTCGTTCCCACCCCGAGAAGCACTCGGTGCCCACTTTCGACGCCCCTGCTCCTGTAAGTTCAGTCTCTGAAGGGGGACATTATGGTCGTCCGGCATTATCCGGCAAAGTTACGGGAGTTTCTAAAATCCGATTTCAGATTATTCTTGTTTCCCACCCAGAAAAACACCAGGAAAACATTTCTTACACCTTAAGAGTTTTAAAGCAAGCCCCTTCCACAGTTCACGCACATTACTTGACGTAATATGGGATTATCTTGAATTGGATTAAGAATATTCGGATCGGCTGTTCCGAAATACAATCAAGACCCACTTTTTGCGTCTCTACGTCGGCAAGTTAGGCTGGTGCTGCTGTCCGAGAATATTTCGATCCCCCGCCTTTATCTGGCAAAATTACTGGAATTTCTACATTTCGATTTCAGATTCACTTAAACCATCTCAAATTACACCCGGAATACACTTCTCCTGCGCCAAGACTTTAAGGGTGAGCTCCTGCCCGGTTTTCATAAACTAGCCGTCATTTTCATAAATCGTCCTGAATTAGCCACAAAGTTACAGTTATTTCTCAAATTGAATATCAAATTCGGATTATTCGTTTTGAAATACGCCAAACACCAAGTTTTCATGATCCAAGGCTTTTAAGACAAGCCCCTGCCACGGTGTGACTAAAATACGGTCGACTGGCATTATCTGGCAAAGTTATCGAAACTCCTAAAATTCAATTTTAGATTCTCATTTCACACGGAACTGATTTTTGATGCTCCAGAGCGAGCAAGTTCAGTCACTAGAGAGAATGAAAATCCAGACGCGGGACTCGAATCATATGGCTTTTCCCTTAATTCAGACAATATCCGGCAAGTTTAGTGGAGTTTCTGAAATATGATTTCAAATTATCGTTTCCTGCCCTAGATACAACTGGAGATTACTTTTGTGCCCTGAGCCGGCAATTTCAGTCCCCGGAAGGGGCATTAGGGTCGTCCGGCATTATCTCGCAAAGTTACAGGAATTTCTAAAATTCGATTTTAAACTCTCATTCACCATCCGAATTACAACAGAAACGCACTTTTCCCTCACCAAGACCTTAAGGGTAAGATCCTGACACGATTTGCGTAATAAAAGGTTTTCTGAATTATTCGGCAAAGTTACAGTTATTTCTCAGATTGGATATCAGATTCGGATAATCCGTTTTGAAGTACGCCAGGGTCCAAGTTTTCACGATCCAAGGCTTTTAATGTAAGCCCCTGTTTTGGTGTGTCTAAAATACGGCTGGCTGGCAAAGTTACGGTTACTTTAGGAAACTTGCTCAAAAATCAGATTCCACAGGCCGAAATAAGCCAGGCACTTAATTTTCGTGCATTTCGGTTTGCAATATTTGCTTCCACAGACACATGAGCATTGCCACATTTTGCAAATATTCCCTTACGGAAATATTTGAAAAATCTGGCAACGAGTTTTTCGGATTCTTCACATTTTCGGCAATAAAAAATTATGGCGTCATTAATTGAAATAAAAACTATCCTTTGTTTTAAATTGGACGAAACGACACACAGTACGCAAAATTATATTATGATCGGTGGAGTAGTTTTGGAGTCCATCGCGGACAAACACTGTGACACGTAATTTTTATATATAAAGATATTTAAAATAAATCGTTATTAAAAATAAAACTTTATTTTGGTATAAATATTTCTTGACCACCAGTAACTGTAAAATAATTCATTTGTAAAAAAATCTATAAATACAACATTTTGAACTTCAAAATCTTTGTCATCTTAATATATTGAAGCAGTTTTCATTTTGAAATGACAATTTTGATAAGAAAAAACAACATTTGCTCCCTGTTCCTCTTAACTATTTTTTATTTCAATATATGAAAATTTAGTGAGGAAGTATTTGATCTTATAAGTGGGTTACCCAATGTAATTAAGGGACTACGCGGGAATGGGTTCTACTTACACTGGTGTCCAAAAGTTAAGCACAATTGATAATTATGTGAATAAAGAAGGAACTGTAAATAAGAATGGCGGGAAACGTGATATGCAAGTGTAAAATGGTTATAAAATAAGGAAGCAAATCAAAAGAATGATAATAATTAATTTTATTATCCAAATTAGTAGTTTGAAAGAAAACCCAGCATAGCAAGGATTCACACTTTAAAGAAAAAAATGAAAAAAAAAACATTAAATAAAATACTGATGCAGCAGTTTAATAAGGCGTGTGGTCACCTCTGACAGCCAGGCACGCTGCACAGCGATTTACCATACTTGCTATGAAATAATGAATGAGTTGTGGGCTCAAACGGTTCCAAGCTTCTTGGACAGCTCTCTTCAGTTCTGTAACGGAGCTTGGTGGGTGCGAAAGGGCTGCAATTTGTCTCCGAGCATATCCTATACATGCTCGATAGGGTTTAAATCTGGGAGTTCACAGGCCACGACATGCGCTGGATATTTTCCGTTTCAAGGAAGTCATCAATCAGCACCGCTCGGTGACATGGCAAATTAACATCCATAAATATAAAGTCAGGACCGACAGCACCTTGAAACAAGCGAACATAAGGCTCAAGAACTTAGTCTCTGTATCTTTGAGCAGTCACAGACCCCGTGTCAAAGAAATGGAGGTTTGTGCGGCCGTCCATCATGATGCCTGCCATACCATTACTCTCCTTGATGGAAAATGATGTCTTTCCGTTATGTTTCTTGGTTCAAAACGTGTTCCACGTTCTCTCCATATCGTTACCCGCCGAGATTCACTACTCAGACTAAACCGGGACGCGTCACTGAACATCACATTGGCCCAATCTCCTAAACTCCAGTTTTGATGTTTCAAACGAGCGCGTTTATGCGCAGATGTGAGGGGAATGCAAACTGCTGGTCTTCTGGCATACAGGCCAGCATGATTGAGTCTCCTGTAAACAGTTTGTCTCGAAATTCGTATTCCTGTGGGGACTGTGAGCGCCGAACCCAGTGCTCTGGCAGTACTGCCTCTCTGACGTCGCGCACTTATTACCAGACATCGGTCTTGGCGAGGGGTTGTGACTCTTGGTCGTCCTGATACTGGTTGTCGGGTAACATCTCCCGTTCTTTGAAACCTCTGCCACAGTCTTGAGATCAGAGACTGGTCCACATTCAGAATTCGAGACACTTCGGTTTGTGATCGTGAGGATTCCAGCATTCCAACGATTCTAAACATGTCCAATTGGCGTCTTTGTGCCATCATTCATCTTGTTTGATGGTTAACAACGTTCCTTCGCACAGCAGTTGCACGAAACTTATCTGAACTGCCTATGCTGCGTGAATCGGTTTCTCCACGTTCCGACATGAGCCGGTGTTTCGCGCAGGACGTAGTCGACTGAGAAGTTTTGCATAAACCCAATGTTTCTTCTTCATCCAATTAATATCCGCAAGAAATTTGGAATAATTTTAAAATATTTACACCATGTTTTTCGCGTTTTACGATTTATGCTTAACTTTTGGACACCAGTGTAGTTACTAGTCTACTAGTTAGTTAAAACACGTTTACTGGACAAAACACACATTTACATACATAACTAGAGAACTGACATTTAGATTACAGTTGAAAGGGATTGAAGCGCATGTTCGTACGTCCTTACAGTTCGGAAGATTGGCCATCACTGAAGATAGTTCTACCAACTAGAGGGCGTAAAGTCTTTTTACTGTTAATAAGGGAAGAGTCTAAGAAGAGGGTGATTACTATCTCCCCCTGTGGATCCGACGACATCCCGGCGAGAAGACAGAATCAGAAGAATTAGCTCTAGTAGTAGTAGCTTTTGTTGAGGGATGGATGGTTCCGTTGGAAATGGCTGTTGAAGCAGTTGACGGACTTGGAACATGTTTATTTTGTGTTGATGTGGAAGCAACTTTTTATGGTCAACCTGTTTTTCGAAGTGGAGCTACCGAAGTGGACCGGTCCATATCTTTGAAAGGTATTAAAGCAGAAGTATGGTAAGTAGATATCGGTTCAGATTTATTGGCAAAAACTTGTTATAACATAAGAAGTGGGTGACTTTTGGGTGAGAATTAAAAATGGACTGTCACGCTTTGGCATGAACTTGGAAGTTTTCTTGTTCTTTGCATTACTGATGGGATGTTAAGTTACCCAAACTTTATCTCCAGGAGAATAATAGACTGGACGTCAATTTTTGTCATATTGCCTTTTTCGTTTATCTTGTTTTGTTTCTATTCTTTCTCGTATGTTTCCGTAATAGTTGCGTGGCCGCGGTGGCCAAATGATCTAGGCATCAGATCATGGCTAGCGTGTCAAGAGTTCGATCCCAGTATCACTAATGATCCGCCGTGTAGGGGAGCGATGCACGTTAAATCTGTCGAGAGCTCAAACGTCCTCCCGTTGGTGTGGTGTGGTAGTCAGTAGAGGGGATGCCAGCTCAGGTGTCGTCCGCGTCACTTGACTATGGTTCAAAATTACGCGGACGGTCGCCAAAAACCCTCGTGTTGCTAATCAGTGCGACGTTAATATTCACTCACTCCGTAATAGTTGCAAAATGTTCGGCAACGAAGTGGTCATTGTGAACGACGCTATTGAAATCTTGTACCACATCGTCTACAGTTCGTAGCTCTCTTCCGAATAGTAGGTAAGCAGGAGTGTTGCCTATAGTGTCACAGACAGTTGTATTCATTGCAAAACGAATGACTGGGAGTTTGGAATACCAAGTAGAATGATCGTCTCCAACAAGTATAGCAAGTCGGGGTTTAAGGTCTCTGTTTTTTCGCTCTACTGGATTAGATTGTGGTGAATAAACTGGTATTAAGTTTTGATTGCTATTTAAAGTAAAGTACTGTTGTAGAACAGTACTGACAAACTGTGGTCCGTTGTCACTGATAATTCGTCTTGGATGCCATGACGCATGAAAACTTCTTCTATAAGAGTTGTAGCACAATGACGAGCACTGGCTTGAGAAAGGGCAAATAACTCAACCCACTTTGTGGTACAATCCTCGAAAATGAATATCCATTGCTTACCTGTGTCAGTTTGAGGCAATGGCCCAAATAAATAAATAGCAATTACTTCAAATTTCTGTGAGTAGACTGGAGTTTTAAGCAAACCAGCAGGCTTTTGGTTTGCAGCCTTAAAACGAGAACATTCTGGTCATTTCTTAATATATGTTGTGTGGTTAAGGGTAGACACACTAAAAAGTGATTTTAAGGTCTTAACAGATGTGACTGTCATTCAATTTCATCAGCTTAAGAAAGTGTGATTGAGCTCTAACTTCGTAGTTTTAAATCCTGCAATATTTTGAGATTCAGCGCATTGTTTAATTATTCCAAGTTTAAATTGCATATGAAGAGTATGCCATTGTTGCGATCCCCCACCTGATTTTCTTTGACCCTGTGTATTAATTTGCTGTGCGTCCAATAACTCAATACTAATGAGTTTCGTTCGGTATTCTTATGAGTGAGTGAATATTAACGTCGCACTATTTAGCAACACGAGGGCTTTAGGCGATAGACCGCGTAATTTTGAACCATGGTCAAGTGACGCGGACAACACCTGAGCTGGCACCCCTCTCCTAACTACCACACCACATCACACCAACGGGAGGACGTTTGAGCTCTCGACAGATTTAACGTGCAACACGGCGGGTATTCAGTGGTACTGGGATTGAACTCATGACATGCTAGCCATGATCCGATGCCTATACCACTTGGCTACCGCGGTCACCATTTCTTCGGGGGAAAGGGTATGAAATCTTCGTAGATTAGGAGCACGTGGTCGTATTTGGTTGATACAGTGCACCAAGGGGTCAACAAAGAGAGACAAGTTTAAGTCCTTGGCACACAGAGCTTCTTGATGAATAATAAAATTTTACTTGAAAACTTTTCTTCCCAAATAATTTTCAAGCAATGCAACAAAACCTTATATTCTGCCAACCATGCAAGGCACTCCATCTATGCAAACACTATCTAATTTTGTCCATTCCACTTGTTAACTTCAATTACATTTTTAAGTTCCTAAAAATGTCTTCACCTGTAGTTAAAAACTAGTTGTGGCGCAAATCACACACAAGAAGATCTTCCACATTATCAAAATATTGTTCGTGTAACGCACAAAGATGCTTAACTGCGCATTGTCTGTGATATCAAAGCTTTCATCCAAAGTTAATGAAAGATATTTGCAATTTTTGAAGTCCAGAGACAATTTGCGTTCCAACATCCTGGTCCATGTCATCTGTACGAAGCATGATGGTATTTCTAGACAAAGCTATTTTATCAACCACATTTTTGACATTAAGATCACCGACATTTTTGACGAAAATTGAAAGGCTACTTATTATTATCTCCTCTACGTCAGAATTTGTTTGTTTCTTGTGGGCTAACAACAAAGAAAGTTCATAAGAAGCCTTCACCATAGTTTCCATTTCGACATTTCTCTTCCATTTCTCTCCATTTCACAAAGCTTGTTTGCCTGCTAAATATTTTTTTAAATTTTTTTATTGATAAATTAAGTTTGCAAATTTGATTCAACAAGATATTTGCTGTTGAAATCACTATGCAGTTGTTTGAAATGACGGTTCAAGTAAAATTTTTTTGGAACTGCTATACAAATTCCACATATCAAACTAACAGGCTTGGAAGCATTTTGATGTGTAAATAAGACATCAAAATCTTCCCAGACAATTTTAAAATCACATTCTACAATATCCTCTTCATAATTTCTTTTCAATGTCGAAGGTTTACCCATAAACACATTGAAAATAAAAAAAAAAATTAAGCAACTACGCTCAAGCTAAAATCTAAAAACAATTTTTTAGAAAAGGAAAAAAAAAAAAAAAAAGGCTTAAGGTCTTGCTAAACAGAGTTCAAAATCAACCGAGTCGGACAGCTAGAAACAATTTGCCGATGTTACGCTATAAATTTTCTAGGCTCCGAATCCAGCATTCTGATTAGTCATGGATGCAAGTTCACACTCTCTCTGCTACTTTGTGCAGATAGAATTACTTCTACCGTATCAATAACTGCTCTCCTAATATATTGCAGAATTACTTCTTGACATTACAGAAATCGTAAATAGCCAGCAAATTCAGAAAAACATTTTTATCTGACATCACGCTGACAGCCAATAGCTATAAACTTCAGCACTACAAGGGGAAGCTGAATCTTGAATGGAAATCCAAGATGTTAAAAATTAACCACCCCGAGAGAGGGTGACTTTTTTGGGCAGATTCAACCGTCTGAGAGAAAGAATTTATATATTTTTATTCTCACGTTACACAACATTCTTCTCGGAACGTTACAATGCTGTAGAATTGTAAGTTTAGGAGCATGATCTTCTCTTTGGCGCTATACTGAAGAAAAGAAAAAAATCTAGCTTCGCGCCTTTAAAATGTCATGCTGTTTTTACACATTCTCTTCATGACAATTATCTATTATAATTCAGTATTATTTTCATAAAATGTTTGCAACTTTTCAATAATTCTTCGCGTGCCACAGTTACGAATCCCGCATGCCACAATGTGGTACGCGTGTTGCTGGTTGTCCACCCTGATCTAGAGTTATAGGTTAAAAGTATTATACTAACACATGGACCATTAATCAGATCTTTTGAAATATTCCATAAGATTAAAAGACACTTGCAAAGTAATAGTTTACTGAATTATAGATAAATTAAAAAGAAGTGATGTTCAAGCAGTTTTGTAAAAAATTATCGAATCAATTTTATCTTAATTATTTATTTGAGTTCATTTATTAAAATTACATTTTCTTTCTTCTGTTTTTAGTTAATATTATAACTAATTATAAAATGCACTTGTATATATATACAAGGGGTGATCAAATGAAAAGGTACGAAACGACATAAAAATGAAACAGTTAAATATTTGCATATTCCGCCAAGGGAGAATGTAGCGAGACATCTCGGGATGCCATTGGAGACTCTGACTGGGATCGGATCATGCGCGGGTGCCCGCATGCGCAGGAGAGAGCCAAGGCTCTTATAAAAAGCGGCGTCCAAATGATGCGAGCACAGAATTACTCGAGCACAGAAAAAGCATTAACTCGATGTGTACTGTGAGACACTCCGACGCCTACGCAGGTCCATCAAGATCAAAAGACCGGGGCTGCTCACGGAGGTGTGGTTCTGCTCCATGATAACGCGCGTCCACACGTCTCCAGAGTCACACAAATGGAACTGGACAAGTTCCAATGGGAGAAGTTGGACCATCCGTCCTACAGTCCGGACATGTCACCCTGCGATTTCGATGTGTTTGGTCCACTGAAGAAACACCTGAAAGGAAAGCGCTTCAACTCGGACGACGTACTCAAGGACACTGTGAAGGACTGGGTCTCGTCACAGCCACAGGAATTCTGGGAACATGGAATCCTGCGGCTTGTTCATCAGTGGGAACGTTGTGCTCAGGCCTATGGTGTATATTTTGAATAAAGTCTATATTTGTACCCACCGTGTCGTTTCGTACCTTTTCATTTGATCACCCCTTGTATAATATAGTTTTAAAAAAAACTAAAAAACACGCTTTTATACTGAATCGAACTAAAAAGTAAAAAAATAATACTTAATATAAGAATAAAATGACTAACGAGAAAATTAATGTAATTGTGGTAAAAGCGTGGGGTGCTTTGTACTACATTTTTACACTAATGGAGCTTTTTCGGAATAGAAGTTAGAAATTATAACAATTGATACATTTATGGAACACCCCACGCTTTTACCCCAATGACATTAATTTTCTCGTTAGTCATTTTATTCTTATATTAAGATTCATTTTTTTTACTTTTTAGTTCGATTCAGTATAAAAGCGTGTTTTTTAGTTTTTTTTAAAACTATAATTTATTTTTCATTTTTTAGTTCGAACTACAATAAAAGCGCGTTTTTAGTTATTTAAACTATCATTTACTCATTGTTGAATTTATCCTTGAGTTTGATATTTGAAGCTGGAATTACGTGGCTGTGGAATTAGTCTTACTCTTCAATGGATATTATTTATTCTTTCCGTGTACGGGGCCTCGGCTGAGTCCCGTATCGTTATATTAGATTCCGTCTCTATAGAACAGGTCAAATAAATAAAAGTGTGTTAAGAATAAAAAGTTCAAATTTAAAAAAAAAATTAATGTACCATGTTTTTATAACGTACAAAAAAGTATAAAATTCCTCCTTTTCGTTTTTTTCCCTTCCCTTCCACATTTACATGCATTGTCATTCACTTCTGAGCTATGGTCCAAATTTCAAGTCCCTAGCTCATCTGAAAGTCACACAGTTTAAAATCAATTACAAAATTCCACCCGGACAGACAGTAAAGAAAGCAAGTTAATAAAAACATGGTAATATGCGTTAATCGTTTTTTCACTTTTTAAACTTAATTCCTGTAATGTTAATTCGTATCATCACTTCTAAACATGTTGCTTTATAAAATAAAAGATATTTAGCAGTTGGAACGTAAATTATTTTTTAACTAACTAAAATTAGAGTTAGCGGGTCTACAGCGCGTAGCGCTTTTACCCAGGTTGAGAGAAATAGCAAATCCATGTAAGAAGGTTTAGAAAATCAAGTAGCCCCCGGCGTGGGGGGCGGAGGAATTGGCTCCCAAGTGGCCGAAATTATTTTTTGATAAGCACCAGCCTTTTTTTATTTTCATAAAAAAGTTTATACTATGGAAAGAAATTATCAACACACACCCACCCTCCACTTTCTCAGATACAGAACACTTTTTTGTTTGTTTTATTTCTGTTAACCGCAAGTGTACTTTATACATGTGCATATAATTAGCTTTAAATTCAAAACACTCACTGTAGGGTTATATCTTATTCTTTTAGACGCTAAATCTGAAATTAATCGCCAAATCTGGAAATGATGTATGAAATTAGTTGCCAAATCTAATAATGGTAAATAGAATTAGTCGCCAAATTTAAAACTAGAAAATGCAATAAGTCGCCAAATCTGGAAGTGGAATATGAAATTATCGCCAAATCTGATTATCATTATTCCTGACGATCCTAAAAAGGACAATGGAACAAAATTATGAAATTATTGTATTGTCATCGGTCCTTGACAAGTGTGCAAAATTTCGAATAAATCTGACCTTTTAAAGTGGGTAAAAATCGAGTTCGAAGATTCCGTTACATGCAAGTGAAACTTATAAAAGCGTGTTAAAAAGAAGAAGTTATTTTACATTTCGAATGGGGAAAAAAAATTGTTAAAATATAAAA